>OVBE01007737.1:0-18083 GCA_900406425.1 Iberis pinnata
TCTTCTTCTCTTCCACCTGCAGCATCATCATCATCACCACCTCCTCCAAGAAGATTGAAAAGCTCTTCAGCAAACTGCTCCAGGCTGCGGTCCAAAGACCCCACTGATGCAGTCATCTCTCCCAGTATTTGGTAGGTAGTCATAGTTTCCACAGCAGGAACAGGAAGTGTATTTTGCAGGTCGGCAGTAGGTGCATCCTCTGGAGGAATGACTGACTGCTCCTCTGCAGTTTTTTCTGTTTGTTGATGTTCCGCAGTAAGAACACCGACACCTGTTGTCTGCTCCTCAGCAGGGTCTGCTTCACCTGAACCTTGTTCCCCAATAGAAACAACGATTGGGTTTGGTTCTTCAGCATCTTCAATCATAACTACCTCCTCCCTTCGTTCCCGGTCCAAGGCAGTTCGGTGTACCTTCCTGCGCTCTAAAGGAGGACATGTATCCTCACTGCCAGTTGAGGCCGACGCTTGGTCATGCTTCCTTTTTGAGCCGGAGGCAGACTTTTCGAGGGACGACCTGTAGTTGGCAATTGCAGGTGGACGACCCATTTTCTTCTTTTTTTTTTATAGGACAAGAGTTGATGTCCCAACTAGATGTACAGGAAACCAAAGTTTCAGTTAGATGTAGTGACGACCTGTAAGACTATAAATTATCGCACTCCCTTACCAGCGTCAATAAACGGGATGCTTTCCCTGATGCGCGGGAGGTCGAAGTCTTTAATATGGACAGCTCGTGCAGCAATTAGCTTCTTCTTATCCACGAGAAAATTGCCAGGAAACGGGCCGGTATTGCAATGCAGATTTGCAAAAGAAACGGAAAGCCGAGTTAGAAACAATTCAACAATTGACTACGTGAAAATTCAGCTCAGCGGTCCTAGGTGGTATCTGCCGAAGGTATCAGCCCATTTTCTTTTCAGGATCCTCCCTACGTCCCCGACGGACTCTGGAACGACCTTCAGGAAGAAGTACTTGGTTTTCCAACCGTGGATTTTGTCCCCCGAACCGATGGTTATCAACTTGTACTACGGCCTGAAGTTGATGTAGACAAAGCCAGTGTTTAGCTTCGTCCGCGGTTGAACGATAGGGTTGATGGACGACATGTTTTCTAGGTACCTAACCCCGAGCTCCACCTCCAATTTCGTAGCATGTGCTAGCAAGGCAATCATCTGCCTGATTGAGGGGGCAGACAGCTACGATATGGCGATCTTCCGCCTAGCACAATACGATATGAGCAATTTTGGCATAGACAGGCAAAGATGGCACTTGCTAAAGAGAGACTCGTACAAGCATACGTAGTCGGGGGGACAATCCCAAGGCCTTTGATGCGGCTTCGGGATTTTCATATCAATTCCGTTTAAGAAGGGGAAGTCGGTAACAAGTTTTTTCAATGACTTCACAGTTGATTTTGTAGGTGCGAGACCTGTCAGGTCGTCATCTGCAGCAGCCCAGTTGCCTTGGGGAACTCGTTCATCCAAGTTCTCCTCTACCTCGTCGACGCGAAGGTCGTCACGAGAAGCAGACGATTCAGCAAAGTTGGTACGGGATGACGACATAATTACCGACCTAGTTACCGCCGAGCTAATATTCTAGAGAGAGAAAGTAGAGAGAAGGGAGAGCGATTTCTACCTGCAAAAGGAATTCTGAAACTTAAAGTGAAGATATGAAGTGGCGAGGGGGTATTTATACCCTGAAGAAATGACGGTTATCGAGGCGTGTAATGATTGCGTATGGGAAACCGAAGCGGTGCGATTCTTTAGCTTTCCCCTTCGAAAACGATTTAGTAAAGCCTATGAAGACGATTCGATAAAGCCTATGAAGCATTTAATGCGCCTGAGCCGAAATACACTTTATTCAGGAGGTCATTCGCCGATTCGGAGTTTCATCGCCGANCCCTGAAAGCCCATTTCGACCCAAAGCCCAGCTGGACGCCGACGTGACGAAGAAGAAGGGCCTAGGAAGACAAAAGCTATATGGGCCGACCTGACGAGCTGGGCTATCCAGCTCGTGGCCCATTAGGTTAAATCAATGTAATTAGGGTTTTTGCCTCATGTTTTCATATAAATACTCATGTAATCACTTCTAAAAAGATATATGAAATTCTTCTAAGCTTTGACCCACATAATCTAAGACCTAAGACCTTTTGTTAAGTCTTGATTCAACAACGGGCAAAAACCAAAGGTGTTGAGACTTCCAGAAATACCCGGATCCGAGAATTCGCCACATCAATTAGTTCAATCTTACCAAGATCAGCACTGAGAGATTGAAATGTCTGCTCCATGCGGTAGTGATCAGGGAGATCACGCACGAAGATCCAGAATGGAATGGTTGATGGGTAGTCTCTTCGCACAGTAGGAACCCAACAGTCCAAGGCGATCATCCATCGATCAAAATGAAAGGGCCGTAGAACAAGCACCTTCGCAAGATCCTCCTCGGATTCAAAATGGAATCGGAAATGGCCATCACCGACCTCTATGCCATGGACATGGCTTGAACAATCCCAAAGCGTTGGGAGGAAACTGATAAGAGACTTAATACGGCCAGGTTGAACCGCTGGGTTGAGTCCCCGACCTACCAAGGTTAGCTGGAATTGATTCAGAACAGAAGAGTTATCAAAAGCAGGGATGGCAAGAGGTCGTTTAAAACGCCCAGCAGCAACACCTCGCACCATAGCCTACTGTAAAGACCTTGATGCCATTATTGAATCAAGTATGAGCCCAGAAAAATTATAGAAAATAAAAGCTTGCAAGGAGCTGTATGTAAGAGACTGACCAGAACACGACAGTCGTAGATAAATAAGAAACAATAAAGCGGATGCAAAATTGAACGCAATAATTCCATAAATCAAGCCATGGAAATCGCCTGCATGATCTCGTTGATGTCGCCGAGACAAAATCGAAGAGAGGCCAGATAAGGAAAAATAAGATCCGATCAAATAACAGATGATTTGGCAATAAATAGAAGAAGGAAATTCTCCATAAACACATCAAAGCAACAACCAATTGCGAGGAATCCATTCGCCAATCTGATTGCTGATGATCGGAAAGCTAATTTGAATTAGTCGTTACAATCGCCGAGAGCTTTCTCCATTTTTGTTCCCAATATCGGAAAGCTAATTCAATATAAATATCTAAATAACAAAGTAAAAGTGTGATGCTGTAATAGAAAATATATAATAATATTATGTAAAACATAATAATATATTATTCTTTCATGTGTAAACTGGATAATTTAAAATATACATAATTTATAAATATTTAAAAGTATATGTTAGATAAGATTCAAAGTTTTTATAAAACTATATTTTCTTAGAAAAGAAACTAAAAATAAATTTGGTAAAAGAATTCCTAATTTAAATGAGAATTTTTTTTAATGATATATCATGTAATTTATTACTCTCTCCGTTTCACAATATAAGTAGTTTTAGGGAAAAAAATTTGTTTCAAAAAGATTGTTGTTTTCACTTTTCAATGCAAAATTTAATGTATTTTTATGTTTTTTGACCCTTTATATTCTGCAGACTGATTTATTATTGGTTGGTTTGTTTTGGAATGCGGATTTTATCTTAAAAAACTTAAAATTAAATAACTTTCTTAATAGTTGTGCACAAACCTTAAACTACATACAATATGAAACAGAGGGAATACAAATTAAATGTTCCTTTAAAAAAAGTCTTTCCTTTTAATATATATAGGAGATATATAAATGGGGATTGTCATTACTATCACAAAAAGTAAGGTATGTTTCAAAAATATCAGGCTCTCAAATTATTTTGATGATATTACAAAAAATTTGTGTTTCAAAAATATCACAAATTTTTAAAAACTTTTAAACCTCAAAATTAAACTTTAAACCTTAAAACTAAACCTCACTCCCTTGAAAATGCATCCAAACTATTTTCCCACAGCTTTATCATACCTGAATTTATTCATTTCTTTACCGAATTCTCAAACTACTTGAATTTATCAATAAACTCCTCATGCCATTAATAAGGTTAAAATTTGCATTTTAGTTTAAATTAAAACACAATTTTAACACATATCCGATTTAAACCAAACCCAAACCAAAACTTATCTTTCTAAAATTGGAAATTAACTTTTGTATATACTTTAAATGTTCTATTTAAAATAAAATATTTTGAACTATTGTTTATTTGTTTATGTATCCACAAAAGTGTTAAAAATACTCATAAACAATTGTTTATTATTATTTATAAAATATGAAAGTATAAACTAAAATATTAATTAACACATCAACATAAACAATATTAAAGTGTTTATATATTAAAAATATTAATTTTATATAAACTAATTTTATTGTAAAGATTATATAAATTTTATTTATATATTAAATAAAATTATAATAAATTTATTTAATATATATATAATATTAAATACTTCTTATTAAATAATATATATATATATAAATAATTATTATACAATATATATTAAATATTAAATATTTATTATATATAATATATTATATGTTAAATAAATTTATTTAATATATATTAATAAATATATATATATATATAAATAAATATAATATATTTATTTAATAAAATTATATAATAAATAAAGTATATAAAGTATATAAATATATATGAATATAATATTTTATTTTGTTTAGTATAGAGTATTTTAAAGTGTATACACATAAAAAATATTTTAAAATATTTTACTTAAATTACAAAATTTAAAGTATCCTTACAAGTTAATTTTCAATTTTAGAAAGATAATTTTTGGTTTGTATTTGATTAAAATCGGTTATGGATTAAAATTGAGTTTGGTTTGGCTTTTAATTTAAACCAAAACGCGATTTTCAACCGCAATTTAGATTTATTAATCGTCTAACGGTTTACTGATGAATTCGAGTAGTTTAGGAAGTCGGGTAAAGAGATGTATAAATTCATATATGATATTCAAAGTTTCAAAGTTAAAGGGGAAATAGTTTGGATGCATATAGTTTAGGAGCGTAGTAAAATCAACCATATATATATATATGTATAAGTGGGGGTTGTCAAAAATATCGCAAAAAATTAGATATGTTTCAAAAATATCGTACTCCCAAATCTATTATATAATTAGGGAGTGTTTTCTCCTCTCATGCTGCTACCTCAGCATACTTTACGATTTCCATAATTTTAAATAATCTATTAAATAGATCATAATTAATTTGTGGAAATGAGAAGTGAATGAAGTAAAAAGTGGAGTTATTAAAAGGTTCACTACATAATGTGATACATAGTGTTTTTATAATTATTAAAACATTGACACGTGATAAGGTATGAAAGTTAAGATGAGACAAATATTTTGATGTAGCAATAACATAACAACTTGAAATATGAAACATGTCCACAAAGTTTATGAGAAAATTGTTGTAAATATACATTTTCCTTTTTTTGGGTGCAAATGTTAAAGTGTTGTTTCACCTTCTCGGTTTTTGATAGAACAACAAAAATCATACAAAGAAAGTCGATGACATAAAATAAACTATTGCACAAGCACGAAAAAATCCAGGAAACTCTACCCAATGGCTACAACCGAACGCTAACATAGAACTACGACATCACATGAAAAGCATGACATAATATTAAGTTATCAAAGTTTTGGTCTAATATTAATAAGTTAATAGTCGTCTTCATTATCGTCTTTTCCACTCTCATTCGTCTGTTGATATTTTTTGCAACTAGATGAGTATTGGAAATTAAATTTGTATACATTCACCTTTTTTTTTTTTTTTGATAAACCATGGAAGTTCCGAGCCTTTGGCCCATAATCTCCCCCGGTGCCCGGAGCCAGCCGTTGATAATACCTGTTTAAGGCGTAAATCACTCCTCCCAAGGGGTTTGAACTAGTGACCTTGAACACTCCAAAGAGTGTCTCAACCACTAGACCAAAGTCCCTTGGTTTATACGTTCACCTTTCTCACTGTAGATTTATATATATAACTAGAAAATGATATAAAGACTACAAATTTGAGATTTTTTCAAATATATAAAATTTTGATAAAAAAGGAAGAGAATCAACAAGAAAACTACATGGTTTGTAGACAAACATCATAGAAAATTAGTAACCTATCGATATAATATTATCGATGTCTCATAGTTCTTAGTACGTCTGAACTTCTGTCTGTATGCTTACATGATTGTTTTCTATCGGATGTGAAAATGAGCTTATAAGATTATGGTATTTTGGAAGAAAAAAAAATTATGAGACTTAAGAAAAAAAAAACTGCAACTCACAAATAAGCTTAAATTCTTTTTTAACAGTATATATAGTAAATTAACCCGCGCAATGCACGAGTGTATATTTCTAGTTATTTTAATGATATCATAATTTTTTGTGTTTCAAATATATCACAAATTTAAATAACTTTAAAACTTCAAATTAAAGTTTTAATTTAATGAAAATTTAAAAGCGTTTGAAAGATAAACATGCTGTTGTCTGTATTCACTAATGAATTCTCTATGTATTTCTCCTAGTAACAAAAGTATCGTTGTTTGATAAAATATTTCAAACCTCATTCTCTTGAAAACTAAATCCTAAGTTTTATTTAATGAACCCTAAACCAAAAATTTAAATTATAAATTTGTAAAACTTAATTTTTTTATTTGTTTTGTGATATTTCTGAAGTTTGTTTTTTAATAGTGTTTTTCGAATGATTAAAAGTATATGATATTTTTGGAACGTAACTTTTTTGGTATTTAATAGAATTTCTATGTATATATAATATATTACTAATATAATTTCAATTTATTGAAATTGTGATTTAAAAAAAAATGTTTTTGGACGTTGAAATTCTGATTATAACCATCTGTTTTGACAACAGATCAAAATTCTAAAATAATGAACCGTACCAATCTCCAAATAGGTACCGTCCCAAGATTCCCAGATCGGAAGATTCCGGAAGATCACACAAGCCGAAGCTGAAAGCTTTGCTGGGGAATCGATGAAGCTCTTGCAACTGATATTCCTATTAGCTTTAACTACTGGAATCTCTGCTCTTCTCATCTACATTATCGGTCTCTCCGATCTTTGTAAGTTTACTCCATCCTTGTCCTAGTGTTCACGCTTTCTAGTGAATGTTCAAGTATGGCGATGATGTTGATTTCGTGGATTTAGACGACTCTAATCGGCTTAGCAATGAAGATTTAAAGGCGTTGCAGTCCCTGCAGAACGGATTCCACAAGTGTGTAGTAAGTAAATCCATTTTGGAGATCCATGTTAGCTTCATTATCGCTTGTTTTCAGTCATTAGTAATTGGAATCAGTCTCTTGATCCGTTTCTTGTTAAATCTTACACTTGTCAATTTGATATTGTTTTATTGGCTAAGAGCTTTACAAATCTTACAATGATGCAAGTTTTGTGACTAAACGTTTCCATTTGGTGTATAAAATGGTACTGATACAGAGTGCAAATGGCTTGGGGCTAGAAGCTACTACTGGTAGAGATTATTGCCAAGTTTCTATAAACTTCCCAACGGATACTGTACCCAAATGGGTAGGTAAATTCACTCTTCTGATTATCTATTAATATCAGTCTGATTGCCATAATACATTCGCAGATTTAAGCTTGTCATATCCTTTTCTTATGTCTAGCAAAATGCCATATCAATTATTTGCACTCTACCTTGTTTCTTTGTCCAACAACAGAAAGATCCCAAGTCTGGAGAGCTTGAAGGACTGTCATATGAGTTTAATCTGTGTGAAGCAGTAGCTACATGGGAGCAAGTGGGTGTTTTTCTGTAAATTTTCAGTTTATATAATTTGTTTAGTCTTTACGGTAATGTGATATTTGGCAATTTGATTGACCAGGTCAGGAATAGCTCTACCATACTCACCAAGGAATATATTGATGCCTTACCAAATGGATGGGATGATTATGCATGGCGCAGAATCAATAAAGGAATACAACTGTAAGTATTGACTGATGTAAGATGAGGGATGCAATATATAAGTGGCTATTAATATTACCTGCTCACAGATAAAAGCTTAAAATTTACTAAAAATTGATGAGCCTCAGTCAACGTACATCAAGTAATTTGTAAACCTACTGTGAAATGCTGTGTAAATGAAACTCACACTCTTGTGCAGTAATCGTTGCCAGAATAAATCCCTATGTCTCGAAAAGCTTTCCTTGGTGCTTCCTGAAACACCACCATATATTCCCCGGCAGTTTGAGAGATGTGCTGTTGTTGGTAACTCTGGTGATCTTTTGAAAACAAAGTTTGGAAAGGAGATAGATACTTATGATGTGGTTATTAGAGAAAATGGTGCTCCAATTCAGGTTAATTATGTGATTATTTACTGAACTTCGTTTGTCTCATCTGTGGTCTCACTGATCTATATTCTCTTTTATATTTTGAATATGTTATTGCAGAACTACAAGGAATATGTGGGAGAGAAAAGTACATTTCGTCTTCTTAATCGAGGTTCAGCAAAAGCTCTTGACAAAGTCGTGGAGTTGGATGGTACTGCATAATTGTTTTCTTGTTTTGCATTATTTATGCATGCAAATAGTTTTTCCATTCATCTCATCCTTCAAATTTGTACAGAAACAAAGCAAGAGGTCCTGCTGATAAAAACAACAATTCATGATATCATGAACAAGATGATTCGGGTTTGTACAGTATACTTATTTGTCTCTTAGCTCTTTTTGTTTTGAATATCTGTAATCTTCTCCTGGTGTTTGAACTCATTTGAGGATTTTTTGTTTTTGTCTGCAGGAAGTCCCAATAAAAAATTCTGTGTACTTAATGCTTGGTGCTTCCTTTGGCTCAGCAGCCAAGGGAACTGGGCTCAAGGCTCTTGAGTTTGCTCTCTCGATGTGTGATGCAGTAGATATGTATGGCTTCACTGTTGATCCAGGTTATAAAGAATGGTATACAGTCTCCCCTTTTGTCTAGATATCTACTTATTAACCATGTTTATGTTTCCTCTCTGATTATTAATAATCATGCTTATGTGTGAGTCGTTTCTCATAATCTTTTGGCCAGGACCAGATATTTTTCAGAATCACGACAAGGACATACTCCTTTGCATGGTAGAGCTTACTACCAGATGATGGAATGCTTGGGTGTAAGTCTTTGGTTTCTTCATTATTCAGTTATCCAACACTAGTTGTTTCATTTTACTTTGTTATCAGATTCATTTATAAGATTTGCATTGGCCTATTGTTGATTTAGAGACCCCCTCGAGCTTTTTTGTTGACTCGCTTCTCTTTTTTCTAGCTCATTAAAATACATTCTCCCATGAGACCGGATCCAAACCGAGTTGTGGAGTGGGTGCCAAGCCGCAATACTATCAGATCTGCAAGAATTGCAGCAGAGAAGCTCTTAAAGTAGTCAATTACACCAGTTTCCTCTTCTTTCTCTTGGACACATAATCATCTTGTCTGAAAAAAACGTGCAGGAGAGTTGGAGCAGGATCTGTAGACCCGTTAGCATCATGCTCAATAGTAAAGAAGAGGAGCAAAAACAAGCATACAATAGCGTCAAGCCTCAGGAAATCTGCCGGTGACCATCAAAAGTTTGTGAGAAGCACGAGCATGTACCCAATAGAGCACAGTCCAGGACATGGCCAGCTTTGCATTACACCAGCTGACTAGGAAACTGCACAAAACAGGTTTACTGGACGAGGTCCTTTGATATGGTGTCATTGAAGATGATCAAAGTGAAATCTGGTGAGTTGGCGTATTGATTCTTTTGTTATAATCACTATTTGGTAAAATCATAGATGACTGAGATAGAACTAGAAACTAGAGAACATAAGCAAATGTTTGATGTCATTTCTTCTGATTTGTGCCTTCAATCCTTGTCTTACATATATATATATACAAATTCATTTGCTGCAAAACAAAATCAATCTGATCAAAGGCGTGTGCTATTTATCACAGAAACTGAACTTGAACAGATATCATCATCTTCGGTTCACGACTATGGACTCTCAGAAACTCATGAAAATTTGAATTTGGTACCAATACCACCTTTTTTTTTTATGGAACAGTAACATCGCTTCCGCCATGGACTCGCGCAGTAGCGAAGATGTTCAAGAGCATAAAGATGGATTGATGAAAGAATAATGTTAAAACGGCGTCATAAAAAGGTTGAAATTAGTATAATTGGAGTCAAAAACGAAAGAATCAGAAGTTAAGGGGCTTATTTCATAAAAAGAAAAGTGTTAATATTTGCACAAGTATACACGTGTCATCAAGTGAACATCTCTCTCTTCTTCCTTCCTTGCTCGACTCTTTCTCTAACATCCACACTTCTGACTGCTCCAGATAAAACCTAAAAAATAGCTTAACAACAAAAAGACTTGCCCTTTCATTTTCTCCACTAGCTTCACACTCGCATGGGCGGTTTCAGTCTGAGACAGTGAAAAACCAACAACTTTCTTTTCTTTTTATAAAATGGCGGAATTGCAACCAGGTGATAATCAGAAATTAAACGGTGGTGTTCCTCCTCCGTCCACTTCAGCCGAAGCGCTTGCGGTTACCGCCGCAGGATCGAAACGATTGAGAAGACCAAGCGTTCGATTAGGGGAAATCGGCGGCGACCACTACCACCTACAACACGCGGCGTACGATTCGCAAGGACGGAAATCCAAATGGACATCTACGGCTAATAGAAAAGAAACCAACAAATCGTCGAGGACTCGAACCCTAACGAATTTGAGTTCTGGGTACGAGAATATTGGAACCCTAGATGAAGAAAGAGAAGGGAATGTGGATTCTTTTGGGGTTGGGAGTTGGCGGGTCAAGAAACGGGTCGGTGCGACGACAACAACAGGATCATCAGCTAAGCGACTCCGGTCCAATTGGCTGTCAAGAAGTGGGGAAATCGACCATGGAGATGACAAAATTAGCGGAGGGGAAGAATTGGAAGCGGGGTTTAGGGATTTTAGCAGAGAAGACTCAGAGAGTCCGATAAAAGAAGAGTCTTTGGATAGAGACGGTGGTGGATTTCACGGTAGAAGAAGGTATGAGAGTAACAATAGCAGAGATTTTGAGTTATCAGAGCCCTCGAATATGGAGGGAGGAGGAAGAGAAGGAGTCAAGATATGGCTACAAGAGTTGGGATTAGGGAGATATTGGCCAATGTTTGAGATACATGAGGTTGATGAAGAGGTTTTGCCATTGTTGACGTTGGAAGATCTGAAAGATATGGGGATCAATGCTGTAGGCTCAAGGAGGAAGATGTTCTGTGCCATCCAGAAGCTTAGTAGGGAGTTCTCATGAGAGAGATAGTTTTGATCTGAAAATGGGTTTTTCTTGTTTGTTTTTGTTACTCAGCCATGGCAATGCAATGTAAGTCTGAAACCACGAAAGCCTTTTTTTGTCATTTATCTTGATTTCATATATATTTCTGTTTCTTAGGCACACTAGTGTTAGTCGAAGTAGAAATGGGAAAAGAAGAAGGTTTTTAACTCTTTGATATCTCCCTTTTCCTCAGTTATGATATCTCCATGGATGTTTTAGATGATGAGAAACTCTCTATCGAATAAGTATATATATATATATATAGCCTAGAAACCAATTTGCAAGGAGAAGAAAACGAATGTGTTTACTCTTCTAGCATCTGATCTACACTGTCAAGTATGCAGAATTAGGAACATTTAAGAAAGAAAAATAATCCACACTTCAGAGTTCAGAGCACATTTTTTGGTATGCGGGAAGAAAGAGCCAAACATTACGAGGATAAAACCTTATAGATTGTGAATCTGACGAGAGCCAAATTTGGTTTAGTTTTTATAAGCATCATAACCTAAGTTCTTTGATCCAAAAGATTTCGAAGTTAATATACATACGCTTGGTCCAACGAATTGAGCATCCTAATTTAGAGGAGCCAAGAAGAAGCACAAATATCTTAAATAGTTTTGGGGACACAAATATAAAGAGGGACACTATACAATTAACTCCAACAAAACCATTTAAGTAAAGAAGACAAGAATACCAAGACTCACTACAAGTAGCATCACAAGGAGTGGAGATTTCAATCAAGACAAACCGCAAGTAAGTTGTACACTAATGCTAATTCCTAACCAAATCTCTTTTGGTATGAAACTGTTGCATTGTGATTCTAATCCAATTTGATATCAACTTTCTCTTCTTGCTTCTTTGGAGCTGCCGGGAAATACTTGATTCCGGTAAGGTCACCTGCTTTGCTTATAACCTGCCATAACACCCAGAGTATTATAATAGAAAGTACAACTATATATTTCTGGATGAACTATAAGCACCGTCCCTTTTTAGAAAGTACTATGCTGAGAAGTGAGAAGTTGATAAAAGCCTTCATGTTTTATACATCTATTTGGAAGCCCCGGCCGGCCCCGGGGATTCAGGTTTTCTACTACTACTAGGGCTCTTCATCGTTAATTATATTGGAGTTGCAGGCTAAATGAACTCAATGCAAGATTTTGTTACCTTGAGGGCTTTGATAAGATCTTCTCTTGAGTGAGATGCGGATATGCAAATACGAGCCCTGGCTAACAATAGAGGTGTAGCTGGGAAACCGACCACCACAACTGCCAACTGTTCATAGTTTTAACATACATGTGAATTTCTCTTGCATTGAAACAAATGATAAAATATTGGGAAAAGAAAAAAGTGAATCCTACGTTTTCTCGCAAACATTCCCTTGAGAAGGCTGGAATTTTGGCTGGATTGTAAAGCATTATTGGCATGACTGGGGAATCATTGTCTCCAAGAACCTCAAACCCCATCTTCTGCAACTCAGCCCTGAAAAAGTTACTGTTCTCCCTTATTCTTGCTAATTTTTGTGCCCCTGTTCAGGTTTTTTTGAGGAATTTCAGATTATCACTTGAGATCATGAAGTCCAGTGAGAAAAAGAGTCACAATGATAAGAGCAAAAGAAAATATATATATATAGATACCTCTGTTTGAACCATCCTCTCCAAGGATAACTTTTATGGCCGATATGATTTGCTGCGCAGAAGGAGTTGAAATTGATGTTGCGTAAAGGTGAGCCGGGCAATGGTACTTCAAATATTGTATGAGATCCTACATAAAAAGGCGCACAATATGATATATAAGCCTTTGGCTGATTTTGAGAAGAAGTATACCACTCGCCTAAACAATCAAATGATTTGTCGAGTAGATATATAAGGGCCTTAGTGTATCAGTTACTTACTCATTTTGGCATTGTTCAAAGAGATCTTAAAAAATTGTACAAGAAAATTACAACCAGTTTTATATTTTTACTTTTTTCTGAAAGGTCCAAACTTTTATTTACCAAAACAAAATACTCCATGGATTTAATTGCTAACCTTGGATCCGGCAATATAGCCACCACAAGACCCAAAAGATTTCGTGAAAGTTCCCATCATTATGTCCACATCAGCAGTGTCAACTCCGAGGAGTTCACAAACGCCCCTTCCTGTTTTCCCAATTGCTCCAATGCTGTGAGCTTCATCCAAATAAACATATGCCTGAAAAAAGGATATACGAGAGATAGAGAAGTCAAGTTACACATCAGACAACCAAATTATCCTAGAAAATTTGTATGTTACAATTGAAAATTCTGTTGATCGAGTTTTTAATCTCTCATAAATGTTAAACATGAAAAATGGTTCACCATGTCACCTCACCTTATACTTCTTACATATTGAGACAATTTCGGGCAGGTGACAAATTTCCCCTTCCATACTGTAAATACCCTCAACAACAACAATAATTTTCTTCCACGGCCTGTGCGTTCTGGGTTGCCCCTCAGCAATTTGTTCTTTCAATACTCTTTCCAAATGAGAAGGTGCTGAGAAGCAATCAACAAGAGAGCATCAAGGTAGGTTACCCAGTTATTTGGATAAAAATCTATAGATTATATCACACAAAGTGCTTACTGTTGTGTTGAAAAACGCGGATAGTGGCTCCTGAGCCTCGAGCGCCATTGACAATTGAAGTATGGTTCAAAGAATCGCTTATTATCAATCCTCCCTGTATACATGGCAGCAACCAAGCTACTAAATCATAGGCTTTGGGAATAAAAATGAGCGTTTAGCATAAAGTGTAGCAGCATTTCATACTTTTCCAATCAAGACAGGAATGATAGCAGAGTTTGTTGCATAGCCCATGCCAAAGACAACAGCAGCAGGTTGTCCCACATATTTAGCAACACATTCCTCAAGTTCTGCATGCACAGATGTCGTTCCTGACAGCAGACACAATGGCTGTTAGGCAACAATAAAAAAAGAAATTGTTCGAGACCAAATACAGAAAGAAACTATACCTGCATCAACACGAGAGCTGCATGTACTTGCTGAAAATTTCTTCAAAGACTCAATAACACGAGGCGTGCAGTACTCGTCATAAGAACCAAATCCAAGATAATTGTAAGACCCCAAATTAAGGCACCTTCTGCTCTTTGTTGTTCGCCTGCACGAAGTTGCAATCAAAGGTTAATTCTGTGACACCCTTAGCGTAGGTGATAGATGGTTTTGAGAGTTTCCCAAATAAAATCAAGTGGTAGAATTCTGAGCAGCATGTTATCTATTCTCGTAATGTGCAACAGAGAAGCACGAGAAGGCAGACTCACTTTAGCGTTTTGTTGTTGTCATTAGAGTACCTCTCGACCACATCAATCCAGGCATCAGGTGCGCTCGAGATGGGACGTTGAAAACAGTCCTTCACATACATATAAAGAAAAGACATAAGGAACACAGAATCCTATATTATAAAAAATTGAAGACCTCTTAAACAATAAACCAGAACATGGAACATTTATGACACTTTCAGCTTAAGCCACCGATGAATTACGTTAAACAACGCCAGGTGAAACAAAATGAGAAGTACCTGAATCCGATGATATAATCGCCTAATGTAGAAATCCTCATGCGCCAAGCAGATCGGCGCATATCCCTATTGGAAAATATAAAATCAGGGGATATATAAAAAAAATGGAGAAACATGTAGAGAGAAACCTGAAGATTGTTGGTGCGCCACCAATCGAAGATTCGGCGGGAGTAGTCGCGAAGCTGACCGAAGGCGAAGAGCAAGCCATAGCTGAAATACGTAGATACAGCGGTAAGGTACGGGATCGTAATCATTTTTCAGCTCCGCGTCGTCTCTTCCTCCGAACGATTCTCTCCTCTCTCTCTCTCTCTCTCTCTCTCTCGCTTTGAGTTTGTGTGTACAGATTCGGAAAATAAAATCAAAGATTAGATGCGGAAAAGTATGTGGCTCTGGATCTGGAAAATTGGAGAGAAAGAAGAGAGAGATTTGAATTCAATCTCTTCCCTTTCGTCAAAAATGAAAAGGATCGGATCATAAAATCATCTTCTCTGCGGTTTCGTTTTTTTTTTGGATGTTTTCTTTTTTTTCTCTGAGTTATTTTTGGACTGTCGGACTATTCTTTTCTTTTACAGACTGTCGGACTATTCAATTGTTTAATTATATTGGCCGATCCATATTTGCAAGAAAATAATTTAATTTTTTCAATTACATACATACTGTTAACTTATATTTTACTATTTCAAAAATATCATTAATAAACTGTTAACTAAGATTGAAGTTAGATTATCTTAGCAGAAAGAAGATGTTGATGGATGAAGGTTGACCACCAGATTTTACGTTTGGAGAAGGAGAATCGTGGGTGGAGAAGATGAGATAAAGGTGCTTAGGTGATTTTCCGATGCTGGAGAAATTGGTAGGAGACAACTTTATTACGGAGAAGATGAGTTTGGAAACTGAGCATGTTATTACAGTTGGGAAGGACATTTTTGATGTGATGAACGGAATGTGGAAAAATTACATGATTGTAAAGGTTTTGGGAAGAAGTCTCTTATCGCTGATCATCACATGAAAGTTACGAGAGATCTGAAGATCAAAAGGAGAATTTAATGTATTGGATTTGTCGAGATATTTCTATACGATGCGTTTTGCAGTAGAAGATGAATACATTACCGTAATCACATGAAGACCGTGGAAGATCTTCCGTAGTTGTCTGATAATAAAAGCTTGGTTACCAGATTTTGATCCGATGATATATGAGATCGTCACTATGCCGGTGTGGGTCAGGATATCAAATATACCCTTGAATTTCTATCATCGATCCATCTTGATGGACATTGCTAAAGGTCTAGAAAAACTAATTAAGGTGGACCAAACGACATTACAAGTTGAAAATGCAAGGTATGCGAGAATATGCGTGAAGGTAAATCTCAAGAAACCTTTGAAAAGTACTATATGGTGAATAGGGAGCTATATTATGCATTGTATGAAGAATTGCAACAAATCTGTGCAACATGTGGTATCTATAGACATTCAGTTTCTAATTGTTAGAAGAAGGTAGTAGGGACCACTGCACAGGTTTTCAACCAAGCGACATCAAATAACCTAGAAAATGAATCGATGAATACTGATGGCTTCCAAAGAATATGTCCCAAAGGAGTAGAGAGGGGGATTAGGAAGAAGGCTTCAGAAATGAGGGAATTTATGGAAAACTAGGAAAGGGGACTCAGGTGGTGTAGCTACGAAGAATAGCTTTGTGCTACTTATAGAAGGAGAGGAGAAGAGGATAGAGTAGTGTCATCGGGGATCATTAACACTCTAAGAAAGGAGAATCTAGGAGTAGATGAAGTACAAGGTTCTCTTGAGAAATGTGTACAAGCGAAATCAACCTTTAAGTGTTTGACATTGAGTGATGAAGAGAAAAACAAATCAAAGAAAGTTGGATTTACAGTTGGGGATAAAGAAGGAAGAACTCAACCAAGTAAATCCAAATTTAAGAAGGCATCTAAACCAGTGATGGGACTTATTTTTGGTCCAATAAAAAGTGACAAAGATTCGGTTCAAAGCGTCAAAGGCTTGAAACAGAGAATGAGATGATTATTGTCAAAAATTATAGTAATGGAGACAAGCATCGATTGATGAATCGTTTGCCTTTGGCTGAAAAGGATAGTAATATCATGAAGGAGATTGGAGATTGTACACCTATGATATCGGATAATCTCCATCAGAACCAATTATGAAGGAGAAGCGTGATGTCCTTGGGACTTGGACTTAATGGTTCGTCTCGGTAATTCTTGAGATCAATTTGTTATTGATGTTTAACTGCATTTTTGGAATTGTCGAGGGAAAAATAAACCAAAATTTGGACGCTAAATAAGGTACTTATTGAAGAAGTTTGACACAGAGTTGCTTGATGTTTTTGAGACACATGTTGGTTCAACAAGTGCTCCTTTTGGATGGATGCTGAAAGACACAACAATGGTATATAGATGTTATGGAAATCGACTATTGGATTTGTTGAGATTATATCTTCGTCCAACTAGTATATCCATGCGAAGGTGGCTCAAGGAGAAAGTGAAAGTTATTTGATAGCAATATATAAGGCACCATCAACTAGTAGGAGAAGTGGTTTGCGGAATGTGCTGCGGGATATAATATCATATTTTTCTGAACCAGTAATTATAGGTGGTGATTTTAACACGATAATTCGTTTGGATGAATGTGCTGGCAGTAATGGGAATATGTCGGGTGATTCGATTGATTTTGGTATTGGATTAATAAGTTGAAATTAATCGATATGGGTTACACAGGGAGCAAATTCACTTGGAAGCGGGGCTGACCGAAGAATACATTTATGGCGAAGAGGTTAAATAGGGGTTTATGTTGTCCCTAGACACGTCTACTATGGCACGAAGCAAGAGTTTCCCCTCTACCTTTTCTTTCTTCGGATCATTCTTTGTTGTATCTCCAGCTCAAGCCAACAAAGAACATGAATCCTAGTCAAAATTTATTTAGATTTGAGGCAATGTGGTTAGAGCAACTCCAAAGGCAACCTTATATCCTCAAATATAAGGGTTTTGCCTCTCCAAAAGTTACCTCAAAACCTTAAAATTTGAGATTATGAATAGTGGAACTTTAAATAAGGTTTCACTATTCAAAATCTCAAATTTTAAGCGTTTACTTTTTTTTTTACACTTTTGATCCTTTTACTTTGTATTTCTTAATAATAATATCCAAAACCTTTTTATTGATCATTCTTAATACCCAAATGTTTATGTTTCAATATAAATGTCTATCAAATTTTAAATATCATATTTTAAAGCATATAAAATAAAGTTTAATA
>OVBE01007738.1:0-18081 GCA_900406425.1 Iberis pinnata
AATAATAATAATAATAATAATAATAATAATAATAATAATAATAATAATAATTTGTAGTTGATTTAGATTTATGAATTTATTTACAATTAAAATTCAACATATTAAAATTTGATTAAATAATTATTATTTTTATTAATAAATTAAAATTTTGAGTCTCAGTATTTTTTCATAAAATCCATAATTATTGTGAGGCGATAATGATTATTGGTTAAATGTATATGAATTGTAACTTTATTAAATTGAATTAACCATTATGATCTTAACATATACTATAGTAAATACAAAACATATAAATATTAATTACCCACACTTTAAATTTTTTTTAAAAATCATTAGATATTTTTGTAATTTAATTTATGAAACTTTAGTAATACCATACTGATATTGGACTTCAAATTGTAATGGGCTGGTTGCGTAACAAGATTGGACTTCAAGCTTCTAACATCTTAATAACATTTTGGGTTCACTTGTGTTAGATTTATAAGAAAACGTTAGATTTTTTTTTGTTAAATCTATATTTCTATTTTTTATACTTTTTTGACATGCAAGAAAATGTTTCTTTTTTTTCCGATTTCAATTCTCAACTAATTTTTTAATCGGAAATACTTTTGACTATTTTGTGACAACTTTCTGACTAGTTACAATACTAGTAAAAATTGATTGAAAAAATTTTGTTTTCCGACTAATCTTATTATATAAAACAAAACGCGTTTAACATGAATGCGACACATAAAAAAAATTATAATTATGATACCGTGACATGTATCGTTGTTAATTAAGATTATGACATGTGTCAACGTAGTATTTCAAGCTAATAAAAACTCACTTATTGTTAGTTTATTACTCTTCAATAAAAAAATATAATAAGAAAAAGGAAATATCAATTCCTCTTTTAAATGGAAACTACATAATAACAAGAAAAATATTAATTTTATAAATTAAAACAAATTATAAGATTAAAATAACAAAAGTATATAACATATAAAAGATTATTAGTATAAATTTTGAAGAGAAAAAATATATTTACATTTTTATGTTTGTTTAAACCTAAAAATTGCGACATATGTTGATATTAATTTTAACGATTTTGTAAGAAAAAACTAGGGATCAAAATAACTTATACCCGCATATCACGCAGGAACTAATCTAGTTTCTAATAAAATCCATGGTCAGAATTTCAACTAATTTTGTAGTGACTAATTAAATTAACACATAGAACAAATATAAGTTCGCAAGTTTTTCAAATTTTATTGCACGATTCACAAACCCTAAAGACAACAACATAATAGTAAAACTAACAAACACATTAGAAACATAGCTTTTCTTATAAAACCGGACCACATCGTACGTTTGTTTTAGATTCTTTCATAACTTTGATCTAACGACGTCGTTCCGGAGACCATTGAGGCAACGAAGGGCTAAAATGAGTAGACACAACCCTAGAGTCAAGCAGCTCCATGATAGGTGTGAAGCTCACACACCTTGGTACCTTATACTGATTAATCGATGCACCTCTTGAGATTGCATAGTCCATGAGCTCTTCAAACGTACCGTTTCGCACCACGCGTATTTCTAATGGACCGATCGATTTATCCGCGACTCGACTTTGTCTATAGACTGAGTTTAAGGATTCTTCCATCTCCAAACAACACTTAGCCATTACTTCATTGTTAGGAAGTGCATTGGTTTGGTCTTTACCTACTAGCTCCCAATAGATAACGTAATGTCCCGGTATGGTCTTAGTTTCTGCATAGCTCGTGTACTCGATCACGCGCGATCCTTGCTCTGCAAGCAACCTCGACGCGTTCTCCACTGCCTTTTGTAGCTCGGATTCGTCGGTTTTATCCGATTCAATGCTTAGTAAAACATTCTTTCTCCTTATGAATTTGAATTGCGGAGCAGAATTATAATACCCTGTGACCTGGAGAACATCGCCGACTTTGTAACGGTATAGCCCGGCATAGGTCGTGATCACGAGCTCATACTCTTTTCCAACCTCAACATCAGCAAGCTCCACGAGCATGGTATGATCTAACCCTATTTCCATTACTCCATCTCCATCGTGTTGGTGTGGGAGAAACTCGAAATAGGCCATGTTAGGCATAATTGTGTAACAAACCTCTGAGGGTTTACACATCGGTTTTAGGTTAATACCGAAGTAACTTTCCGAAGAAGCATACATTGTGCAAGCCATCGGTAATCCGCCACTATAGTACTCCAAAGTAGGGATATATTGAGCCATAGCTCCGGTAACAATCACATCTAAGTACTTGGTATTAGGCCATATCTTAGTGATAATCCCTTCCCAATTCTCTTCAGAACAAACCCTGATCAAAAACTCAGCAAGTTCTTGATCAGGTTTGGTCAGAATCTTCGACATGCGAGTTTTAATCGCATGGTTGAAGATTCTACAACTCAGAGTTCCAGTCGAGATATCTCGAGCAAGCTCCTTCCAGTTATTCTGAAGGAAACTTATAGCACGGAGAAGACCCGAAGCAAAGACAGCACCGAGGCGAAGTACCTCATGCCGCATTAAAAGACCACATAGCATTTGAGCATACATGCTTTGCGACGAATCCGAGCAAAGGATAGCTTCATTAGGACTAGTGTAAACATTGTACGGATCGTACGGTCGTCTTTTGAAGTGGTCACTTTTGTAATAACTTGTAAGAACCGGACGAGCCGGTAAGCCACCTGATGTCTTAGACTCAGACTTCACAAATAAGAAGTATAAGCCTTTGCCTTTATCTAACCCCGGCACGTAACTGTAATAATATATATTAAATAAATAAGTCAATTTAATAATACGTTAATAAAAAATACATAAAATTATTTAAATGTTTTATATATATACTTACAGATTCATCACAGGCATGAGAAGACTATATAAAAGTTGACGTCGGTCTAAGTCTTCTTCAATTGTTGGCATTAATTTTCTTTCACCAGCAGATGTTCCAGAACTGAAAAAATATAAAACATTATAAAAATTTAGCTAACTATATAATATAATATTATGTGATACATATTATACTCAGAACCGGTTTTGATTTGTAACAAAAATATAAAACATTATAAAAATTTTATTACAAATAAATAGGCTAAATTTGTAAATTTTTCTAAAAAAAAAGATCGTTTTCATGACTAAATCTTTAAAACTGAAAAAGACCGCAAGTTCATACTTGCTCTATTTAGATTCAAGACCGGCTATAGTTATTGTTGACTTAATTAAACGTTACAACAAAAAATAGGCCAAATTACAACGAAACCGCAATTTAAAATATTTTTAAAGACCAAGACCGGTCATGAGATTTAAAATATTTTAAAAACCGCAATTTACAACGAAAAGTAGACCAAATTCGTATAATTTTTTAGAAAATGAGCCGTTTTCTTAACTAAAATTTTAAAACTGAAAAAGAACCGTAAGCTCGTGTTTGCTCTGTTTCAGCTAAAGACCGGTTATGATTATAGTTGACTTGATTAGGTTACCTTGTGAGAAACTCAGTGATTGGTTGAGAAGATAAAATCGGAGAACGATCACCATTAGATATACGTTGAATCTCTGGCTTTAAATCTTCATAAGTAACCACAGGAACTTTGTTTTTGAAACTTTTCCGATCAATTGAACCATTAAGATCAAAACGTTTAAGATATTCAGTGTTTGAGTTACGACTTAGTATCTCTTCAAGAACTTTGTTTTGAACTGAGTCAGTGTTTTGAGTCATTTCTTCAATGAAGTTTAGAGCTTTCATGTCTTTCTCTGAAGTTGTTGGTGAGAATTGAAGAGAAGAATCAATGGTCATGATTTTTTGATCGAATGTTTTAGTGTTTTTTTAGTAAATGGTTTATTTGATGAGGATAAATTTTGTGAAGTGTGTAGGTTGTATTTATAGGAAAGGATGTGTAACCGCTCTAGCTAGTGGGTCTTGGTGTTTTTTATGTGGACTTTAATATTATCTAAGAAGGACCGGTTCATAGATTTTAAATATTCTAATATAAAATGAAAATAAGCTATATATATATATATATATATATAAATGGGAAAGTGGCTTTAATCTAGTGGCATTCATAAATTTATATGAGGCAGGTAACACCACCCCACCAAAGATCGAGTCCATGTGCCTACGATAATGTAGGAATTGTCTGCTATTATGCAGGAACTGGCTATTGGACCGACATGTTGTGACCCAAATGGTGACAAAAAAATATGTATTTAAATATATTTCGTTTACTTGACTACAATTTTAAAAGTAAAAAAGAGTCGAAAACTCATATTTTCTATGTTTGAATTTGAGACTGGCTATATTGTTAGATATTAACGACTCGTTTTGTTGATTTTGTAGATCATCTCATGATCTTTTTGATGCTTTGTTCTCACTCGCAACCTTTGACCGGAATGATAAATGCATTTTGGTTACGTAAATTGTATTTTTTATGTCACTTTAATCTCGTGATATAATGGATCAGTCCAATAGTTCAAGCCCTATCAAATGAAAAGTTTGCACTTGCGGTCAAGACAGCATAAGAGCATCTCCAATAGAGAAACTCTTAAAAGTTTCTTAATAAAAAAATAATAATATTATTTTAAAAAAGATGTGAATAGTGCAAGAAACCCAAGAATAAAACATGTGTGAATAGTGCAAGAGTCAACTCTTATATAAAAGCTTTAAGGACTTTCTCTCAAAGTTTCTTAACATTTTATTATATTTTATTCTTAAGAAACCCTTAAGAAACATTGTTGGAGATGGTCTAAGCGGCAACTACTAGAACATTTACTCTTCTTTGATTACATCGCTAGCCAAATCAATTACTTTTTCCGTTTTTTATTGATTGATTTTTTAGATTTTTCACACATATTAATAAAACACATAAATAACTAGTAATAAATACGTATTTTTCTGTGTAAAAAAAAATTTCTATATCTTTTAGCCAATATATTTTCAATAATCTTAATCAATATGTTTTAAAGTTTACCCTTTTATAATATTTAAACATAAAACTATATAGAAATTGGTGAAAATCAATCGTATTGCGATCAAATTTTTCACTAAAACATCAAACATTAAAAACAAAAAAGTAATAATTCTTTTAAACTTTCGTCATGCACCACTATTCCTCTATAAATTCCGGAAACGGTCACGTCGGTAAATGCCACATGGACATACGTGTGTGGGCCCAAGAGTAATTTTGGTTTAGATAGTTGACTTGATCTTTGTTTGTCACAGGGTTGTAGCCAAGAAAGGAGACAAAAGTTACAGTCGACAAATAAGCTAATGTCAGTTTATGAAGACATAAGGGACCTACATGTCTCTGCCACATAAGTTAATAGTTTTGTCTTATTGAGTCATAGGCGTCAATAAAGACTTACGTTGCTCGTTTTACTTGTGAATTTGGTCGATGGTCAAATAAAAATTGCTAATAAGCTTTACTTATAATGTTAGTAATGGAAGAAACTTTTAACTTAATCTTGTTTTAAGTGTTTTTTTTTTTGATAAGTTGAATAATAAAATGTAGCTTAAGGGATCATGTTGTTGTATTTGGAGGCAAGTTGATAACCTATGACGTAAAGTATTTTTTTTAGTTTAGTTTATTTTATTTTGTGTGAACATTGCACTATCTAAATAAATTTATATTAAAGATAGTTATTTGAATTTGTTGATTATGATTGTGATTAGTGTTACTAGCATGGCCGATCTGAGATTTTAAATTAGTTGAAAGACTGCAATCTACAACCAACTTTATAATTTTTGGAAAAATGAGTTGTTTTTAACTAAAATTTAAAAATTTAAAATATGTTATATGTTCATGCTTGCTCAGTTTGGGCTCAAAACCGTCTCTAGATGTTAAGAGTGAATTTCATCGTATATCAAGATTCGTAAAAATATACATCCAATCCAAAACTTAGGCTCTCTAAGAAAGTGAAAGGAGCTCGGGAGCGACTTAGCACATAAGGATTGTACCACGGACAAAGGAGCTTCGGAAAAGCGAAAGTCGATTAGTTAGCAGATATTGGTTGCACACTAAAAAGTTGAATTCAAACTATTATATATAAAAGACTATTCATTATGGTTCAGAGATTAAAATAATAAAAAATTATTGTGATCGATCAGGTTATGAAAAAGCAAGAAATGACAAAGATGGAGATCCGGTTTTGAGTATAAAACTATATTTGTACTTTTAAAAACCTCGATATAATCAGCTCGGTCAATCGAAAACAATTACTATTATTTTAAAAACAATTTAATGTTAGTATTTTATTTATGTTTCGCTATTAATTTGCGTCTAATATCGAATTTATTGACGGACTATTATATATAACTTTTTTAAAAATTATATATAGCGTTAAAGCTGTTTTAATACAAAATTATAATTATACATACATATACAAGCTCCTAGGACGGATGAGAATCCGGGATTGCAAACCATATGTAAAGATTTGCAAAATTCAAGTTATTATTAATGTTTAATTTATTGTATAGTGTGAATAGGTTTTTATATATACGTTGAAATAAAAATATAATGAACTAAGATTAATACTTAATAGTCCGTGAAAGAGAGAGAGAGAAACATTATAACATAGTCTTAATTAGACTGCTAAGTTTTTCTCATTTTAGCTGGCAACTATATAAAAGATTATTATTTGTAATGGTTAATTTATTGTATAGTGTGAATAGGTTTATGAATTTTACTACTTAACATAATTTATAATAACTAGGAACATGTGAATGTATATATAGTTGTTATATTTTACAAATCTATCTAGGGATTTTAACATTTGAAGGAGCATAATTAGTGCATCTATAGATATATTAGTACGGTTAAAAAAGGATATATATATATATATATATATATATAGAAGAAANTTATCGAGGGCAAAAAATATATTTAGAGAATACATAGATTTCAATTAGTAACTATTGCGTAATTGTAGAATCACAAAAATGTGTTTTTTCAAATATTTAATCGATCGTAGACAACTGCAAAATATATACAACAAAACTCAAAATGCAAATTTTACGTTTTGAAATGGATCTATAAGATTTAAAGTAGATATGCATATAAGTAATTTTGTTTTTTATTTTGTTAAAATGGTCACTAAATTCATAAAATTGCATATCCAATATAATATAAAACAATCGACTTAGATGCAAATGCTAATTGTTTTGCTGATTTTTAAAATCTACTAAATCATCTTTCATATCCAGTTTCAATTTCTTATGTATAGAAAAACAAATGTTACTTATTGAAAGCACTATTTGAGAATTTTTTTTTGAAAATATTATATTTATGAAACAAAAGAATTCATAATTTCAGCTAAAACCCATAACATATAAATAATTACAATATTTTTTTAGTCTTTAAAGTATGTATATTTTTAGATTGATTTCTTGTGTAAGTATAAATTAATCTAATGAAAGGGGCATAATGAAAACTCTATATACTATACACTACATTAACTATACAAAAATTAAGAGGGGTCGAATGCCCCATCCATTTAACAAGTATATCCGCCACTATATATATATATATATATTTTTTTTTTTTTTTATCAAACTTAAGCAAATTGTGTTTTATCAAAAGCTTTTAAAATCATATTTCTTGAAAAATGGAGTTTTTTTTTAAGTAGCAAAGATATATTTATAAAGGCGACTAAACATATATTATATATATTGGTTTTGATCAATTTTCATATATCTTAAACATCCTTTAAGGAAAGAATAATCTATGATTTATATATATATATATATATATATATATTTTGATGAGTCTAGTATCCGGAGCTCCGAAAGATTTTGACTAGATTCAAAGCGTCCGCAGTGGCCAAAGGTATCCAGAAGGACCATCGAAATTCATCTCATGTTAATTGACAGTGACCGGGATTCAAACCTGGGTGGCGAAACTCACAGTTGTGAATCTTTTACCATCAAAATTAGAAACCCCGGTTTATATATATATATATATTGTTATAATTATATCGACAATTTTCATTTATAATCAATTTTTATAATAGATGGTTTTGTAATTATGTAAAATCAAATTATGGTAAAAGATAATATAAAAGTCGAATTTTAGTTATCTGATCGAAATTATTTTTTGTTTGTTTGTGTGAGATATCTTTATTACATTAAAAAGAAGAATGGTCTGTTTCTTATGTATGGACATTTCTTTGGGTTCATGATCGTCGCTCGTGATGTATCCTCCCCAACTTGCTCCATTTAATTCCTAGGTTTTGTCTCTTGTCTATTTTTTTTTATAAAAAAGACAATATAATGATTAAAAAAAACAATATAATGAAAACAAAATTTCAAAATAATAATGGTATTAATATAGCATAAATGTCACCAACCTCTTTAAGTTACATTTGTTTTCGAGCCCTTGATCTTTTGCTTCAATCATCCCAATGTTTTTGTGTTTAGGATTGATTATTATCACTAATTTTTTTCATTAGAATTAATTATCATCACTAATTTTAATAAAACTTATCAAGTCTACCAACATATTATGCCATATTATCATGGATGTTATTCGATTGGAAACTGTTGTAAATGTATGTTATATGTTACTTCTTTTTTTTCACTTGAAAGCTGTTTTATATTTACCATTCCAAAAGAGTTTCTAGAGTAGAGAGAACATTCCTTTCAGAGACAAAAGCTAGTAAGTTCTATTAACTTCCGGAGACACAGAAAAAATAAAATAGCAGACGAACTATGAACAAAGAAAGGCCTAAACATAGGATAAAACTGCGAATAAACCAACGAAACCTCTAAAGAAACTGTTTTGGCCAAGATTGTTTTGAGAGACAGGAGCTAAATCTGAACAGCGAGACAACAGGCTCTCTCAATAAGGAGAATGCTCGGAAGGGTAAAAACATATAGCACCACCAGAAGCATCGGGCAGAGGAAGACGAAGGCTGGAACGGAGCTCTTGCCCAAGAACAACATCAAAACGAACCAGTGTAGAAACCATGAGGGAGAGCAGGAACCAGACACAGGAAACCTGTAATCCAACCAGAAAAACGTCAAAAAAGAACCTCGAATCTTTACACGGACCCTCGCATCCCTATCATTGTGATCTACATTTAGAAATTTTGTGAGCTAATACCCATGTTTTTTTTCTTTCCGGAAACTTTTAATTATATATTAATATGATTTTGAAAGACTTATTAACTAAGATAATGAATTGAAATTAATTAATTATCACATTTTTTCATATTTTGGTAGTATCATCAAAATATGATAAAGTTTTAGAATTTGTAGACTAACACTACAAGAAAAGTTAGGCAAAAATGACTTGAGGGACTGAAGGAAACCTGACGGATTCTTCTCTGTCAGGTAGACGGATTTGTAGACGGATTTTGATCCGTCAGGATTTCCTGACTGAAACCTGACGGATTCTTCTCCGCCAGCTAATTTTCTGACAGATTTATTGACGGACATATCCATCAGGAATCCGTGGCATTATCCGTCAGAAAATCTGCCTGACAACATATCTGTTAATATAACCGTCAATAAATATTCGTCAGGAATTCCTGACGGATTAGTGACGGATATTCAATTACTGACCATTTAATACCGACAGACCAAATCTGTCACGAATCTGTAAAGAATGTCTATTCGTGACGGTTTTGTCTATCACTTTTATCTTATTTTCTTGTAGTGTATAATGACCAGAAAAATTTCGGACTCGGAAAAAATGAATTATGTATAACATTAGAAAAAAAATATCTAACAATGCATATACGACATATATACAAAGTCGGTCATGGAATTTGGGTCACTAGACATGTGGTCCTTGAGAAAATAGTAGTAATAAAGTGATTAAAAGGGAATAATTTGCCCTATGAATAAGTACCTAACCATATGAGAAGAAGACATTCACTGTTTTAAGAAGAGACTAATCGTACGAATCATGTATTATCTTTGATTAGACATATGGGGAACAATTTTTCTTTTTTAAAACAAAATTGTTCATAAGAATAGTCATGTCAACAATCTCACCAATATTTAGTATATAGTTTTTATTAGAGGATTATTTATAAGAATAGTATATAAAAATTAGACTATTCTAGGGTTGACAGAAAAAAATTAGACTATTCAAGAGTTGATTATTTATTCACTAAGTAATAATCTTGTCCCCCTATAAATTAACAATTCAAATAATTAATATATAATATTTTTGCCTTCAATTAACTAATCTCACATTAACAATTCAAACACTATTCTAGTATTTTGTTGTCTCGTCTCGACGAGTTTTTTTTTTTTTTTTTTGGTTTTTGTCGCCTGCCCGGGAAAAAGGGAAAGTCTTGTTTAGAGCAAAGTTAGATTTTTTTGTGAGTTTAACAATTTTCTTTTCGTCAGTTTTAGTTTGGTTTACTTACGTTTTTGACTCACGTTGTATCGGATTACGACTCCTTTTGTATAGGGCTATGATTCACGGTGTGTCGAGCTCTGATTATTGATTTTTTGGCTTTATTCAGCCAAAATCTGTAGGTTTTGTAAAACTTTCGGTTTTTATTATATTTCAATAAACCACAAAAATAATCTCACATTCATACAAAAAAATAATCTCACATTACTTAACTAATATATTGACAAAAAGGTATTATAAGTTTGTATGGAAAATAATATATTATTAGCAAAAAATAACCTTTTATCTATGAAAATACAAACAAAGAGAGATACATTCTTTTTGTGTGTTTATATTGTAATAAACTAATAATATATAATTACAAAACATATAACGTATATATAAATACATTATAACTCTCTAGATACGTACACGTTAATATGTTTTTAATAGTCAATAATTAAAGTCAACATTATACAGTTCTCATATTGACTGTGGTTAGCAAATCTTTCAATAATGTTGGCGATATATAGTAGTAATTAATTGATATTATTCCACAATACCATTTTAAAATCTAAATATTGTTTCTTAAATTTTGTGGCTTGCACGTTCATTTCAAGTTATAGATTTTGAATGTTAATGTTTTGTTTTATGATTTTTTTTTGGGGTTTCTAGATGTTGAATAAATGTTTAACAATTAGGTTAAACTCTGATCTTGTGGGTTAAGGCTAGGATCATCTCAAGTGGAATTTTTATATATTTATACTAAGAATACATGTTTAAAACTTTAATTACATATTTTGACCTAATGGGCTTCGGCAAGAAAAGCCCAGCTCGTCAGATCAGCCCAGCTCGTTTCAGGCTTTCTAGGTTGTCTCAGGCCTTCTAGGTCGTCGCACACCTGGACCTTCAGTTGAAATGAGCTTTTGGTTGGATACTAAACCCGATATCAACAATAGATAAATTTCATGACAAAACTCTTGACTTTTGCATGTTTCAAAGATTGGTATAAATAATAAACTGAGTATCTATTTTTGATTTTGTATGAATAAAACAAAATTTGACCAATTCAATAACTTGTCAATTTTGTAAAAAATTGGAACACGATTCTATGTTAAAGAGTGAGATAAAGATCCAAATCAAGGCATGGCGTCACATAGCTGACGATATTGTAGAAGATATCTTTGGATAATATAGACTTATTGAGACTCTTGTTGATATACATCAACATGCATTCTGCAATAACTTAGAAACAGAACAAAGGACCAGAACTAGTCTTGAAGCCAAGCAGAGTAAGCACAAGCTTGCGACCCATTTTATATTCTTAAAATTTTATTTTTAAAACCAACTCATTTTCAAATTTTTATTTTAATAACCGATCTATGTTTTTGATTTTATCTTGCGGTCTTAGACCGGTTTTGCAAGAGATTTTGATCTAGTGGTTGAAACGCTCTTTGGAATATTCAAAATCATTAGTTCAAACTCCTTAGGAGGAGTAATCTACGTTTTGAATAAGTATTATAAACGGTTGGTTCCTAAAAGGTTCAGAACTTTCACGGTTTACAAAAAACTTTGAAATAACTTTAAGTTTAATATATATATATATAGATATATATATATATATAAGACAATTTTTTCCCACCAACATTACAAAAAATAAAACATTTCCAAGATCCATATCCGTAAAAATTTCGTTGGAAATATATGTTTACAATAGATTCTACGCGAAAAAAGTTCGAAAATTCTAGAATATCGAATATAATATTTTGACACATTTTTGAAGGATATTTTTCGATGATATCAACATAATATAAGTTACGTGAGATGGAAATATAAAAAATTAACAAAATAATTATTATGCTCTTTAAAATATTATAAAAGCTAGTTATAAGTAAATCGAGTTTTATCGATTTATATGTGAAAAAAACGATATTATATCAATAAAGTCTTTACTTGTGTGTGACAGAAAAAAAAGTCTTTACGTAATGCCTAATAGTTAAGAAGACAAAAAGAAAGAAACAAATTAGGTAGAAAAAGATAAATAATTGCAGAATCAAAGTGTTATAATTAAATCAAACACGACTCTATATATCTTTCAATTACCTAAATTTTATAAACATTTGCTTAGTAATATAATTAATAATCTTGATAATTATTGGTTCATTGTGAAAAGATAATAGATAGATTAGATAGGCACATGCATGCACGTCGCAATATATTTGGTCCCATCCAATATAGACACACTTTTTTGTGTTGATATGTCACTATTATTTTCACAATATAGGAGATTCTTTTTCTTTTTTTGAATTTTGATTTTTGAAATTGAAAGAAGAGAGCTTTCAATAGATGTAACGCATAAAAATTCTTTCACTTTGTTGCTTTAGGCTTTTTAATTTTTTTTGGATCTAAAGTTTGTGTTAAGATCTAACAATCTTGTAAAAATAATATTAGTATTTTTGAATATATTTAACCTTTATAAAAAAATAGATACAACATATACAATGCATGTTTGTTTTGTATATCACTAAATTCATTGCAAATGAATATATTTTTACAACAGAGGAAAATTCTGGAAAATCAAAACCCACATATGTCCATAGAACCTCGTAACGCCATTTTTAACAATGACGCTACGAGGTTGTATAGGAATTTGTGGGTTTTGGTATTTTTTACAACGGAGGAAACAAACTCGGATAAGCAGGAATTGCAGGTTCAATAGCCAAAAAAATCTGATAATAACGAAGGCTTTGTTAAAAACCCTCGTACACTATAGGATTGAGAAGTGTACGAGGGTTTTAAACAATGGCGCTACGAGATTCTATAGAGATTTATGGTTTTTAGTATTTATACAATGGAAGAAGAAAACATGTATAAGCAGAAATTTACAGGTCTAATGGTAAAAAATATATAAAATAATAGCGGAATAAATGATCAAATTCACAAATTTTATTACGAAATTCGAAAGAGCTAAATGTTATAGAATGTACGTTTCTTAAATTCTTGATTATAATATGTGGTCCAGATTTTCCCCCCAAAAATATGGTCTTAAGCCTTGGTTTATTCCGCTTATGCCACAGACCGGCCTGCATCGAATGTACTAAGTTGTTATGTCACTATTACTTTCAAAATATAGGAGATTCTTTTTTCTTCTACAAATTTTAATTTTTGAAACCAAAGTGAGAGAGCTTTCAAATAAAAGTAACACATACAATGCATTTAAAAAAGGGTAAAAGAATAAGTTGTTTTTAACCAAACAATTGTACATGTTTTGGGATCAGACAAATCGTAAACACAAAAGCATAAGTTTATAGACAAACACTGTCGTTGTATTCTCTTTACAATGTCTAGTCATTTCTGATTTTCTTGTTTCTTACATTATTTGATAATTTTGATGTATTTTCTGTATATGTAGAAACAAATTATGAGTTTTCTACTTTTTTTTTCATGGAGACAATACTATTTTAACTTTGGAGTTGATAGTTATCCATCAATAAGTCACCAAGTTGTCTTATTTTATCCACAACATTTTTTTTTATTATATAAAATTATAAAAAATTGTTGGATAATTTTTTTTTTTTTTTAATACCCTGGTATCCGGAGCCCCGAAAGACTCCGACTAGTCCAAAAGCGTCTACAGTCGCCAAGGATATTCAGGAGGACTGCCGAAATTCACTCCATGTTAATTGACGGTAGTCGGAATTCGAATCCAGGTGACAGAACTTACATATGTGAATTCTTTACCACCAGAGATAGAAGTCCCAGTTGATTGTTGGATAAAATTGTTCATGAAATCAACCCATGACATTGGTTGTTAAAAAAAGTTGAATTACAAGCCAAATAAATAATAATATATTCTTTTCAAAATTCAAAATGTTTGAATGGAATATTCACCTAAGACTCAATCAAAAGATTTAAACATTTAACAATTATACGGAACTGCATTTAATATATTATTGGTTAAGTTAAAATATAAGTAAATTAATGTATAACTTCATCTATTATTAAATAATCCATAATTTAGAAAATTGCAATCCTACTAATATATTTTTTTCACTTGAGGGGATATTAATTGGTTATTGTATCACGATGAAAAGTTTTTTTTTTATATATAAATTTACATTTATAATTATAAAAAAAACTTTATACAAAAAAAAAAAAACAGACCGTATTGGGTGCGCCATAGCTAACAAACAACCAAACTTATGTAAAGTCGTTTTCATTTTTTGAGAGGTGTCTAGTTTGATACATTCAATGTTCAATTCTTTCTAATATTCTCTACACATTTTTTTTTTTAATGTAAATAATTTAAGATAAATTTTGGTATACTCTTTGTTGTCTTTTACACTTGCATTTGTTGAAGTAGAGTAAACAAAAGTTTGCGATACTATTTCTAATTTAGTTTAAAGCAAACTGAAAGTTCGATCAACATTAACTTAAGATCTTAAATCTAAATAAAAGTAAAACAAACATGAGTTTGCGATATTTTTAAAATTTTAAGTTTTAACACAAAATAAGTTTACTTTTGAAAAATTATATAAACATGAGTTTGGGAAGGCCTTGCCCATTATTTCTGACGGATTCTACAGATTTGCTTGATATGATCCCGACTCTGTTCAGATGGCCCGTATTTGCAACAGAACTGTCGGATTTGATTCGGTATAAATCAGTTCACTCGGATTTTCAGATCTTCCATTGCTCCCGTCAGGTTAATCGGCAAGAGAATTTCCTGGCTCGTGCGGCCCGTCAAAGACAGAAGTGCTTCTCTTTGTGTAGCACTACGACTCCCAGCTGGCTAGCACGACGTTTCGACATTTGCTTTTAGTTTTTGTAATTTCGGTAACATTGTTTGGTGATAAAAAAAAAGAACTATACAAACCAACCAGTTTTCTCGTTTTTTAAAATTTCAGAACCGATCCTGAAATATACATATTAATTTTTAAATCGTGGAGTTAAAACTTGAACAAGAATATAAATTACATTACTTTTCTTTGTTTAAATTGCTTCTACTATTTTTATTTATTTTATGGTAATTTCTAATTGTTATAAAAGCTAAAAGAAAATAAATCAAAACAAAAGTTGACGGGAACGACACATGACTAATGTTGGACTAAGACATAGCTTTAGTTCTTTACACAATTAATATGTTCTTTTTCTTACAACTTTCCTCTCTTTTTCTTCTTTTCACTTATCCCTAAGTTTTGTCTCTATCTTTTTTTTTTTTTTGTAATAACAAATTTTCTTGAATATTACTTTAATTATAGATGCATATGATCTCGATCTTTGTCTCGACCAAAATCTTTCTTTGATCTCTTTGTCTCGATCAAAATCTCTATAGCCCTTTAGTTTTTCTTTGTGCTACAATGTTTTGTAAATTGTAGGCTTCTTACTTATTTCTAAAATTAGTAGCCCTTGTAAAAGGCAATTTATAGAGTTCTGAATTCTAGAAAATAGGTAAGTCACATTTATTAAGCTACTTCTCTATTTTCACAAAATATGCTGAGCCCCATATTATATACACAATTAATGGGCCTCTATTAATGAGCCCATGTTAAATTTCCTTCAAAGATGACATTATATAGCCCTATAGAATCAAGAATGGTTTTTTTTAAAGGATTATTATTGGAAGGCATCATGTTTAAAATTACGTAGTAATTGAGTTTTGTTCAGTTTGCCAATCATTGGCCGCAACGATTGATATGTTTTTTCGTTTGTTGATCGTTCATTCAACGACTGTAAAACGAACAACAAAAAATATCGTTGATTATTATTATTGCGAGACGGTATGTTAGGTGGCAGGCAGGGCCGGTCCTAGAGATAAGCAAAAGAAGCAGTTACTTGCGGCCTCAAACTATTGTTAAACATATCGGTCACAATTTACATCAAAGTTTCATTAGTTCTATTGGTAGTGTTTTTTTATTAGTCCTGAGTTCGACCAACTTATCTACCACCAATTTTTTTTTTATAACATTAATCAACCCAATTTTTTTTTGTTGCTTCTAGCCCATTAGACTCTAGGACCGACCCTGGATATTATCGATGAACATATATGACAAACATAGAGATATTTCAACTATAGGATGATCTTATCAATTTCAAATCAGAGATTTTTGATAAAGAATGAGATATTCATTACCTAATTACTAAAGGTGGAGGAAGAACAATGTCTAAAGATCAACCATGTGCAAATTAAGCAAGTGCCTTGCTAGCCATGTGCTAGAGTTTTCCTTACACATTTTTTGGGGTCATCTGTATAAAATTTAAAACTAGTATAAAACACTAGTGTGTTTAAATAAATATTGTCAACTTTTTTCAAATTAGAGAAATCAATATATATATATATATATATATATATATTATAAAACTTCATTGTCATATGTGTTTAATGGCAGATCTAGAATTTTCTTTGACTAGGTGCATATAAATAGACTAAAAATATAGTTTATAAATATTGAAAAACAATTTATCTATATATGAATTGTACGTGCAATCATAGCTTGAAAGTTTTTGATCACCATTTCATTTGTTACATCTTCAAATATTCTTTTTATGTGACAAACGAGACAACCATTGAAAAACTAATCAACAATGCAATTACGTAATACGATCTTCACAATCTTCATTCATGATAAACATCTTTCAACAAAAGCAGTCACAACATGAAAAGTTAAAGTTAACTTCAAAAGTCTATAAACTACAGGATGAGAAAGATGTTTCTTAGTTTCAACCATCACTCGTGCTAGATCTCCAAGATTTTTCAGATTAGCAAACTTTTCATCTTTTCGCGTTATGTCAAGTTTCTTCCCAAGAGATATGCACTTCACACAAGTAAATTAAAATTCTCAGAAGAAAATTTAGTCAATCTCACTAATTTTTCTTTGTCAAACTCATGAAATAAATCATAGGACTTAAAGATGATGTGCAAACGAGTAATTCAAAGTATGCGTCATTAAAACATTAATTAAATTCTTGAAGTTGAATATCCAATACCGCGTAAAAAATTGACCTAGTAATGATGCAAATTGCTCATGTTGGTCTGTTTATGTGGCTTCCTTCGACCAATCAAATTATTTTCCATGTTGAGAATTTCAGTCTCGTGCTTCTCACAAAAATGTAAAACTCTTTTAAAACAGTATCTCATCTATCATCTCTTAACTTCTACAATTGTCGTTTAATGGATTTCACTTATCAGATTTATCATTTAGTGGGTTCTCCATATACTTACATAATACAAAAATAAAGACCTAAGAAAACAAGAAGAATAAAAATGGACTTGATTCAAATTATTATTATTTTTTTGGCTGAGGACTTGATTCAAATTATAACACTCTCTTCTCTCTTCCTCTTTATCTCCACAAGATATTTGTTCGCAAGATCTGTCATTTTTTTTTTTTTTTTTTTTTTTTTTTTTTTTTTTTTTTTTTTNTTTTTTTTTTATCTAGGCTTGCGTGAATAATAAACTTCTTTCAGTTTCGAAAATAAATTTTAAATAAAGTTTTAACCTTTTTTAACCTAATCTCCTATATATTAAAAGGAAAAACATATATTACATGTAATGTCACTTATACTATTTTTATATCCAAACACTTATAACTTTTTAATTTACTTCTTTATAAAAAACACTCTTTAATAACTACCTACATGTTTTTCTCAGAGATTTTTTTCATTAAATTAGGAAATTCATTTTTTAATTTCATTTTAGTTTACAAAATTTATTTTTTATTTTCTTAAAAATATACC
>OVBE01007739.1:0-18081 GCA_900406425.1 Iberis pinnata
CCTAGATATCATCAAATCTTTATAGTTTAGATTTAATGTAACATAATATCCTAATAGGGAACAAGCCAAATTAGTCATGCGTTGCTTACATATTTTTTTTTAAAAAGGTCAACTTTTCTTTATTTTGTTTTGCTATTTTAGAAATATGTATGTTACAAGATTTTTATTATAATTCTTATTCTTTGATCATTATGAATAATGATTTTTATAGACCGATAGTTATCAAGTTTTCTATATATTATGCCAAATTTGAATGACAATTAAAAACGTTATAGTAAATAATTATTATTGTAACTTATAAGATACTAATACTAAATAAAATAATTTGAATTGCTATTTATTTATTTTTTGGGCAATTGTTACTTTTTAAAAACATTGCCTTATTAGAAATGTTTAAATTCTTGAATTAAATCTTTAAAATAATTGTAAATTTTTAGTAAAATATATTAGTTCATTATAAAATATTAATAGAAAATATTAATATATTATAAATTATAAATCCAAACTGTTTATGAAGTAATTAGCCTATGAATATATATGTTTTCTAAAATGACTTTTCATTGGTTATATTAATAATAGAAAGCCTCATGACGTTTTCAAAATTATTATTATTATTATTATTACTATTAATATTACTATTACTATTACTATTGTTATTGTTATTTGTTATTTGTTATTGTTATTGTTATTGTTATTGTTATTGTTATTTTTATTATTATTATTATTATTATTATAATTATTATTATTATTATTATTATTATTATTATTATTATTATTATTATTATTATTATTATTATTATTATTATTATTGTTTTGGAAAATTAGGAAGAGTTGGGTCTAAGGCCAGTGATACCGTCGAATAGCCCACTCATCGGATTTTTTAATGAGCCTAAAGCGTGACACCATCCTCGAGTGAACAAGGAAAAGTGATTTTGTAATTCCGCACTCAAAAGAAATCGATCTTAGACATAGAAAAATACGACAATTATTCATCAAATATGGTAACCACTAAACTACAACCACTTGATTATATTATATGTATCCAAAATTACTTCGGTCAAAAAAAAATATTTCCTTTGCTACAATATCTTTGACTACAAAAAATAACAGTATATTCTTTATTCATTTGGTATCATACTAAGTATATAACAGTATATTCTTTATTCATTTGGCATCATACTAAGTATATAACATAGCATTTTTCTATATTGTAGAAACCACATTGGTGACAATAAAAAAGGCAAACAAAAGAAAGATGTCTATGAGACTAAGAGTGGTACTTAGAGTGATCTTTTTAGCTATTTTATTCTCAACAATCGTAGTTCATTCCAAACAAAAAACGGTCACTCTTAAATCCTTCAAGGTCAGTTTTAAAACAAAAGTTTGATAAACACGTGTCCCATCTATTATTGTGATAGTTTTATGTATATTTTTATAAGAAAATACATATTACAACATCAATTTTAATTTCGCAAATTTTTAAAAATAAAATTTATTCGACTATACTGTTTTTTCTTTGGTATCATTGATATTCAAGTTGAAAATTTTATTTATCTCCAATTATTTCATTGTGGAGTGAACAATTCAATATATGTATTAAATTATTAAAACATTATTTAAAGATGAATGAATAGTTAGAATTTTTATTCCTAGATATTTGTGAAAGATGGAAAGAATAATTTAATATCATATATATAGTGAACATCATCCTGCCTGATTTTGTTATAAATATCTTAACGTTTTCTAATGCAGCTAGGTGGAAATATAACATATGATTGCATAAATATATATAAGCAACCAGGACTTGATCATCCTTTGATCAAAAATCACACAATTCAGGTGCATGACATTATAAATTTGTCTCGTATATACATTTTATATTTTTGGTTAAGTAATTATGAATTGACAATATATACAATTTTTATAAAGCTGAAACCATCGATCTTAAGACATGAAAGTCAAGATGCTAGCTATAAAACATATGAGAAGAAAAAGAGATGTCCAGATGGAACTGTTCCTATAATGAGAAATCCAAAAAATTATAACACCAATGCAAAATACTTCACCGAAAAGTTTCTCCATCCACTCACAATTGATAGCCCTGGAAAACATGTAAGCATTGATTTTAATTATTTTAATATGTTAAGACTTAACTATGTTATTACAAGACTAAAACATAATATTTGTATGATCAAAAATTCTAATGTTATTAATTTAACCTATTCTTTGTTTAGATTGCTGGATTACGATCAGTTGGAGGTCCATTTCATGGTGTAGAATCTGCATTTGTCGGTTATAACCTAAATATTGGACAAGATCAAGCCTCGTATAGCCAAATTTTTATAGGCAGTGGATTAAATAAAGAAGTCAATTTTATTTCAACGGGATTGATGGTAGGTTTTACAATAATACTATAAATATATTCTAATAAATTTTATCTACTACATAGTCATAAAATATTGTAAAACAAATTCACAGATTAATCCAAGTCATTTTGGTGATGGACGTGTTTGGAGATACGGATTTTGGCAGGTATGAAAGCAAAATAAAAATTTGATTATTTGATTTTCGTAAATTATCTACATAGTATGGTGAATTCCTTACTTATATAATTCAAAAATACATAAATTTTTGATAGGGTAAAGATGGAAAAGGATGTTACAATACAGCATGTTCAGGGTTTGTTCAAGTATCACATACGATTCCGATAGTTGAGCCTTTTGATATTATCCCTGGAATGAGCGGGACGCGACCCTCCATCTATCAGGTGTATTGATAATTTTCATATAGATTTGTTTCATATATTTCTTCCACTTTTTTTTACAAACAAAAGAAATTTAACTTATTTCATTACCAAATAAGTAATGAAGATTTTATTATGAACCTTTAAATAAAACATTTGTAAAATTAAACGGATGATCAAATATATATGACAATAACCTCTTTTAACTAGTTCGATAAATAATTTGATTAGCATTTTTATTACTTCAACTTTTGAATATTAACAAATTTTCTATTATCATATAAAAAGGATAAAGTTACAGGAAATTGGTGGCTTAGACGTTTGTTTGGAAAAGATTACGTTGATGTTGGATATTGGCCAAAGGAGTTATTTAACCTTATGGACAATGGTGGGAATATGGCTGGAGTTGGAGGTGTGGCGGAGGCTTCACGTTCTGGTTCAAGCCCTCCGATGGGTAATGGTAGATTTCCGAAAAAAACCTACAGACATGCAGACTTCAAGCCCTCCGATGGGTAATGTTTGACAATATTAATGTTTGGGATTCTAACTATAATCAACGTAAAATCAATTCTTTCCCTATAGAATATATGGTAGATAGTCCTAAATGTTATGGGCTAATAATTGGTAAGATAAGGTGGTATCAGTTTCATTCGAAACTTGGTTTTTTCTTTAATTATGGGGGTCCGGGAGGAGATTCTTGTGGAATTTGAATAAAAATGTATGATTATTATAAATTATCAAATTAATACAAGTTACTAATTGATTTTGCAATAAAAATATATTCATAAATAAATTAGATTATTTGGATGGATTCATATTAACTTTACATGTATGTTTATCTCACGTCTATGTATCATAATCACATTTTCCCCTCTTGTTTATTATATTGTATAAAATTTACTAAATATCAATTTGGACTTCAATAAGTTAAATATACAATTTTCATACTCTTTATTTCTTTTTGTTTTGTATTGTATTTTTTTTTTTTTAAGGTTAACGTCTTTATAACTTGTAAATTAAAGTTCTATTTTAACTGTTAGAAATCTTCCCACAAAATAAAAAATGAAAACTGATTTAGCTCACTCTCGTATTATAGGATGAGAAAGCGTATTATATGTATATTTTGTAAATGTAAAGTTGATGATACATATTAGAAGAAGAAGAATTGTATTATACCATTCATTAACCATTGTCAAATAAATGTTTTTGAAATACAATTGGTTTACTAATTACTATCAATTGGTTTGCTAATCGAGAGACATATATCGTATCGGTAAGCTCTTCACATTTTTTTGTTATTCGACTCTCATCAGTGTTGTTTCTCCTCTTTAATCACCAGTTTTGAATAACTGGTTTTCAATTTTATTTTGTTATTCCAAAATATAATTTCAAAGTAGAATATTCTATTCATTAATTATATTTTATTCTACCTTTTGAAATTACACAAGAATAACATATTTAAAGAAAATCAATTTTTAAAATGGAATAACTTCCCTTTGAAATGGAAAATGAAATATGATTTTACAAAACATTTTGATTTTGCAGTCATCTCTATGTTGTTGTATTTTTCCACTCACTAATTTTATGCTTTACTGAATATATTCTTATGCAATTGGTTGTGTGAATAGATAAACAATATTTTGTGAAATTAAATATTCCTTATCATTTAAGTAGGATTAGAATTAGTGACATTGAATACTCCTCTAATTTTTTATCTCTATGTTGTTATATTTTTTCCACTCACTAATGGTATGCTTTACATAATATATTCTCATGCAATTGGTTTGTGAATTGATAAACAATTTTTGGTGAAAGTAAATACTCCTTTTCATTGAAGTAGAATTATAATTAATAACATTGAATACTCATCATCGCTGATAGCTTCGTTTTTATCTCTCAAAGCAGTGGAGTATGTATGATACATTGACACCAAGTTTTGTCCACACCAGATCCATGATACTTCTAGGAGGATGAGTTTCCATTTGCCCTGGATAATCATCACGCAATAGAGATGCAACTAGATGTGGTGTGTCTTTCCTCTTTGAGTTACAATTACTCTGACTTCCATGCGAGCATGTATGCATCTTGTTGTACGTTCTAATAGTGAACATTTCGAAGTTTTTAATTTTAGCAGCTCGTAGTCCCCATGTACATCCTTCCTTGGAACATTTTAGCACTAATCGCTCCTTATCTGATTTGACCATCTTAAACCCAAAACTTTTCTTACATGTGCCTCTATCCACCACTTCATGTACTGCCTTTCCACTAACGAACTCTTGATGTATTATCAAAGCAAGACCGTCTTCCCATTCCTCCATAAACTGAATCGGTTCTGGAACAAGTGGAACATCTATATGTCTATCATGAAATTTTGTGTCTTGCTTATCATTATGCAATTTGCCATCAACATTTCCATCCACATTCACTCCTTCATCGACTATTTCTACCATATCCTCAATCGCCACTATCCCCCCCCCCCCCCCCCCTNATCAACTTCATGCCACCATATAAAGTTAAGGCTTGCTCTTCATCTCTGATTTCATCATCATTCGAATGCCACACCTCATAGTTCATACCTAAAGAACTTAGTTTGCTCGCTCTTGAAAGTTGCTCTGAAAGTTCTGACATTTTAACGACCTCCAGAAATAAAATGCACATACAATTCTCTTTATCAAGGGACCATAGATAATCACAAAGGTCTTCATCATCAGAAATCCAAAATTTTTCATCACACTCAACCAACAGTGGAATGCAACTCAATTTCAATTTCACATTACTTTCATCTAGCGCGAGCTTTTTGCATATACGTGCTTCTACCTTTGAAAGTCTTATCTCGTCTATATCATTTTTCAACACTAAACAATACATTTTATCTTCACACCTCAAGTGTATGATGACATTATTGCTCATTATATCCGGCCAAAACCATTGAATATCATCCATTATGCATATATAAATCATCACAACAAAATTAATTCGTATGCAGAACCTTTTATAGTTGTACCAGAATTACTAGTTATACCACAATTATCAGTAATACTAGTTTCACTAGTTATCCTCTCGTACGCGTATTGATTTTCAAATCTACATGCAATACGAATCAAACAATGAAACTATTCTCCTACTCAATTCAAGTTATAATGGACCCCAAGACCAATGTGCGACATATAGATCCATTCAAATCAGGTTTTCCAGCTCATTCAAGATTTTTCCAATCGGGAAAAGCTTTGAACTCACCGGTTCTCCATTTTCTAATCGGGAAAAGCAGGTAACCGAGGCAGAGCATGTTTCGAGTGGAAGAGGAGAGCCACATGAGGTTTAGAAATCAGATAAGGAAGCTCTCTCGCGTCATCTCTCCAGCGAGGCGAACCAAATAGAATCTGAAATCGTCAAAATAAAACCGCAACCTCCAAACGCAACTCCAAACCAAACGCACATTCATTTTTAGTTTTATTAGATTTTTTTTTTGAGGTTAATATTGTAATTTCAAATTGATTATGAAATGAGGGATATATAGATTTGTTAGGGATATAAGTGATTTAAATTGTTTGGAAAAGGATATAAGAGAAGATGTCTCGAATCTAGCTTTGTGTGAGCTCGGAAAACAGACTTCGCATCGGTTAAGAAACTATATTTAGTGACGCCGTTGCAGATTAAACCATTAGAATCAAGACCATATTTCAAAACATGCACGTGGATATTTTGGCCACAAGTGACATCATTACTAGAGGCGCACAAGCCAAGAGAGGAGATGAGGGCTCGCTCAGTATCTCTGGAGAAATTGAAGTGCGTCTAAGTCGGAGCTGTAGCCGGTGGTTGATGTTCTCGCGTGAATAGTGGGGCGGAGAAACATCTTGTCTACTGAGGAGAACACGAATTGATTTGATCATAAGGGAAATTCCTTTAAATTCGGTGAATTGAACAAAGACTACTGGCTGGGAGATTAAAAGTCTATCGGCTAATTATCTTGGTTTTTAATTCGATGACACTTCATCTACTTTAGCACATTCACTTTGCTTGATTGATAGATTTTAGGAAATTTATATGACTTTTGAATGGCGGTTCTTACATTCACAGCTCAAAATATCACAACTATGTATCATCGTCCAATTTATTAATGAATCTATTGGTTCTTTATCTCTGTTGTACTCTTATTCAAGTTGTAACCAAATTAGAGGTATAAACTTTTTAAGTTAGCTTCTATCAAAATGGTTGAAGTTATTGTAGTTACTTTGTACACTTTAGAAGTTAAGTTATTGTAGGCACCGCTCGAGGAAATCTCATACTTGTCTCGTTCTTCCACTCAAGCTCAGTAGTCTTCGTCGGCGGTGGTGACGGTGGAGGGTCGTCGTCGTCTCGGAGGTGTCGCCGGGTGGCTCTGGCGAGATTTGCAGTATCGGCGGCGCCGCATAGACCTAGAATTATGATTTTCTAGGATTTCTAATCTAGGACTGGGCATGGGCTTTAGATTATATAAGCTCATAATTCCGAGCCTGTTAAGAGTTTGTAGAGACATTTTGTTTTGTTGCTTGAGTCTGAAATATAATGGGCCTATATATATATATAATAAAACTTCTATAAAAAAGGTAAAAAATTAATTTAATTAATTACGTTAATAATCAATCTTAGAATGTGTACAAATTTTTAAATGCCGACATGATGCTCTATGGAGAGCCGTTCATTTTTCTTTTGGATTGGACGCCAAAATTTCTTTTTATACTTTCTTCGAATCTATGACATAAAAGTATACATATTCTTGTTAATTTATAGTATATTGATACTTAGATTATCAGTAGCATTATATGGAGTATTGACATCTACTTTGAATTTAATTATTTTTTTTTTGTTATGTTTGTTATTAGAAAAAAAGTTGTTATGTCTGTTTATTCTAGTAACAGAATATTATAAAATTTTATGGCGTAATGGTTTTTTTAAGCATTGAAATAGTTAATTTTTTCAAGAATGATAAACTTATATTACAACTCTAAACTTAAAAGAGAGAGAGTATGGCATATGAATATATTTCTCATTGTCTATTAAAATCCGATTAAAAGAGAGATCTTGTGAATAAAATTATAATTTCATTGCATATATATCTCCTAGACTTATTCAGGATCCTTTGCGAGTACTGGAGATTTGATGATCATTTTCTAATGATCTCACATAAGCCTGGGATTATTTTCCGAACCGAAAATTCCGAACCAAACCGAACAGAGATTTCGATTTTCAGAATCGATTCGGAATGGCATCGGTTTTGATTCGGAATCATTTTCAAATAGGGTTCGGTTATTGAATTATTCGGTTCGGTTATCAGTTAACTGAATTAACCTGTGATTGTGCGCAACCAACAAGTCGACGTATCTCCGACGATTTTCCAAGCCTAATTCATCAGGAAATCGATTGTTCACCCTCGATTCGTCTATGTAAAGGTCATCTCTTCACTCTCTTCTCTTTAATCGATTAGAAATTTAGTTAGGGTTTCGATTTGGATCTGCAATAATCGACTGTTGAATTTGATTTCACTTCTTCTTTTTCTTATTGTTTATCATAATTTTTTTTTCTAATAGACGTATATGTAATTGTAGGAAGCTGATTTGGATTTGAAAAAGAGTAAAGATCAAAAACATAATCGAATTCGCCGAAAATTTAGGTAAGTTTTAGTTATTTTTTTTAGGAAATGTTAGCTTGGAGAGATGATGGGAATTTATCTGTTCTAAATTCGCCTGTTTTCTTTCTTGTAGTGACAAATGTTTCCAGAAAATGTGAAATACTACATATTGATGCGATATATATCGAGGGTTACTAGTCTCCAAAATGGTAAAATTCATTTAGGTAATTAAAACAATTGATTATTTCTTAAAACATTTTTCATTAAATGGACCATATGTGGTTTAGAAATGCTTAGAAACTTTGAGATTTTGACACGTAGATGTGATGATTACACTCCTATCATAAATCTAAATCCTCACAAAAATATGCACCATTCAGTAATATGTCATTTTACATACACATATAACGAGTATGTCTAACTTCCTCAGACTCAAAATTGACAGTGACATGCAAAATTGTATTCTTGCAGGAGAGATAGAGAGAGTAGATATTGACGTTATTTATTTGCCCTAGGTTCCATTTCCTCTCTCTCTCAAGTAATTTTAATTTATTTTAATTTTCCTTTGTTAGTTACTTCAACTTCAAAAAACTCATATTACAACGATGAATTGATTGATAGCTCCAATAGGACATCAAAATCCTTAGTATCACCAATTCATCTACTGATTTGTAGAAGAAATGAAGAAAAAAAATTTGGTGACCAATACATCTTAATATTGAGTTACCAAGAAAACCTGGACTTGGAGATTGTAAGCTTCCATACATATCAGGTGATTGCCTAAAAACATTACACACAAATGATTAGGATCCAAACTAAAAATGTTATGATGAGATATATTAATTATATATATATATATATATATATATATATATTGTTGAGCTGATTGTTTAATAAAGTCAGCTGGTATAGCTCAAACTGGGAAATGTTACTTGGTCTATTTCACGAGATCGCGTATCAATTGAACCGGTTTAGTTTTGGTTTGATTTAAGTCAATACAGTGTCGTTTAAGGCTCGAGTTTGTTAAGTCTGTTTAAACAGATTATGTTACGGCGGTTGAAGCCGTTGGTTCATCGGAGGTTAATGGAGTTCAAGCTTAAATTGAGGTCGATGCAGAGATTGAAGATTGACGAAAAAGATTGAGTGGAGTTGGGATTTTTGGATTCTCTTAAGGTGAGCAATTATTGTTCTAAGTGAGAGAGAGTTTGGGAAACAGGGGAAACAGAGAGAATCCATTTTTGTTTTCTGGTGAGAGTTTCTTTCATTGATCTTGTCTTTGTAATCGAATACTGATTCATAGCGGATTCTGAGATTGTATCTCGGCCCAGACGTAGGATTGCAATCGCACCTGAACTGGGATATCAATTTCTTGTGTATGATTCTTTTATGTTTCTGATTTTATAGTTCTTGCTAGTTGTGTGTGTGTGCGAAGTAGAAATCTCAATCCGGTTAGGAGTTGAATTGGTGTTTGTTCATAGCAAGATTTTACAATATATATACTCTTTGGACATGCTGTTGAGGATGGACTAGCTTTAATCTCAAGCTTAGTTCTTAATTATTATAAGCATCATAAGAAAAGAATCAGAAAAACTTCGATCATCTTCTTCTTCCGATAAGTTCTTTCTCTCCTTCATCACTTTCATCAATTAATGTAAAGGCTTTGATCAGAAGTTGAGTGATTCATTCTCTTACAACTCTTATCCAATATGTGAAAGCTATATATTAAGATTTCAAAGAGTCTTTAAGTTACACAAGAAAACAAGAAAGTAATTAAGATGTGAGTCATTCATATATATAATAATTATATGTAAGTTACCAATAGGCATATATATATAGCATAATTATATTAGAATAGAAGTAAGGAGGCGTTAAAATGTGAGTCATTCATATATATGATATATCAATCAGATTTACCTATGGTTAGGTTAAGTTTGTAACTATAGTACAATAATCCGACTGTTAAAATGTACATATGATTCATTAGTGAAGATGTTTTGGAAACAAGAATCAACTACACTATACTAAAAAATCAACTATTAAAATATGCTAAGCTGTAAATCAAAGAGAATTCACTTAATTTTCTAAATAAAAACATTTTCTTTTGAGGACAATGTTTTTAGTTTAACTTCAACAGAAGAGTTAATCATACTACAAAAATATTATTATAATAATATGTATACACATAAATTATTTTGTTGTCTTTTTTTCTCGTTAATAAAAATCGCAGAGCAATATATAGAAGCAAAACAAAGAAAGAAAAAAAGAAGTTATTTTGTTGTCAAGTAAATTTAGCTATACTGAATATATGGCGTTATTTTTAGTTACGTTTTTGTCAATGAATTTCTAATGACAATTAATTAAAATTTTCAGTATATCGTCGCGGCAACACTTATCTAGCTAGTGATACTACTAAGTACTAAGTACTAAATATACTAACAATATCTCATTTCTTATTCAAGTTGACACTAGTCAAGGACTCATTAACTTATTTCAAAGTAAGAGAATATAAATGATACATCTTTGACTTCAATTCGATATTACTTACCAATAGGCATATAGCATAATTATATTAGCTTTGACTGGTTGAATAAATAGAGTAATTGTATGTTGTATACTTGAGTTTGATTAGCTTTTGTTTTGAACTACCAAGTGTATAAATGATACTATTAGCTTTTCTGATTTATGATCATTTGGAACTTTCTTAATATTAGAACGACAATGATTTTATTGCATGAACTCAAGAATATGTAGTTCATATTTTGCTATCAGAAAAAAATAATCAAACAAGCCCATATAGTAGACAATTGTCTCGTTGAAGCTAAGTATTCAGAAATATATGATACCTAAACTTAAGCTCAACAATTATCTTACTAGTCTTTGCACTTGTTCATAATACGGTCAGAATCAAATCAAACAGTTTGGAATTCCATACCGCCCATTTCGGCTAATGGTTCAAATATTTTGTACACCCAATTTAGTCTATTCAACAAGACGGTCAAAAATCATGACTCGAGCCAAATCCATAGTCCATCAAATCTACTACTCACTAGGAATAAACACATATTACAACCAAACATGTAAAAACTATTATCTTGATCACTAACATCGTTTATTAACTCCGGAATAAGCATGAATATGAAAATTTGAAGAAAATAATGTTAAGAATGATGCTCCACCAAATTCACTAAAAGGAATAGTTTGTGTTTGATGCTTGATTGACTTATGAATATGTCGATCTACTTTAATCTAGTGGTAACTAATGAATTTAAAACTTGGATCTTAGCATCTAAGTTTAGGTTCAATCCTCCTTTAAAAAAAGTTTCAAGTTTTGATATTTGTAATGTTAATAAAAAAGCATTTAATACAACTTGTTGATCGTGCAATGTTTTCTCTTTATTGTTCATCAAAACCCTAAATCTGTGAATCTTGCCGGCGGCAGCGCCGTGACTATGCCGGTGTCGCCTCTTTTCCTTTTCTTTTATGATTTTTGATAATCTTTTTCTTGTTGTTAGTTATGGTGTGTTCGGTTTCATCTTCCTCAACTTTCTTCTTTCTTCGGTCAACTGCGGTGCTCTTTTCTCCTCTCCGGTGGCGGCTGGTTCTTGGAGCGATGGTCTGTTACTGTTTTTGGCGTGTCTGGTACTCCTCCAATCCGTTTCTTCCCCTACTTCTTTCGGTTCCCTCCTCGCCGTCCACCTTGGTTGTTCTTGGCATCTTCGCAGCTCCGGTTGTGGCTGGGTTAGCTCGGCCGACGGTTCCTCTCAAGTATGCTTCATCGCCTCTTTGGTTGCTTTATCGTCTCTCTGTTTGGCTTGGGCAGGTTTGAATCGTTTTTCTGCTCTGCATGGTCTGTCGCTCGGGTCTCCTGGATCAGGTCTATTGGGTATGTTGTTTTGGATTGTTCTCTTAGTGTAAAGTTCGGCTTTTGGTTTTTAAGAAACTGCCACTTGTGGCCTTCTAACTTCGAGGCTTTCTCTTTTTTCACCCGGTTTTTGATCTTTTTCCTTGGCTTTCATTTTTCTTTTGTAGTTCTCGGTTTTGTGTAAACCACTAGATGAAATACAAATTTTTTTAATAAAAAAGTAAAAAGTATCTTTAAATCTTCTTTAAAACTCTATATATAGAGTAAATATATCTTCAATATTCTATATCTTGTATTTTCTTTTTTTTATATAACATTTTGATTGTTTTAGAACATTTCAAAAACATCACATGCTATAGTGGTGGGCATTTAGTTTTGTCTTTTCAGTAATTTATTTTTGCAACCAAATATAATTTTGATTTGGTTTTCATTATTAAAGTTTGGTTTTTTCGGTTAGTCTCAATTTTGGTAAGTTAAGTGATTCTTTATTTATTTTTGGTTTTTTTGGCAAATTATTATTTCATTTCGATTTATTCGGTTAATTTAATAAAATTCAATTCGGTTCACTTAGTATAATATAAGATAAATTTGTTGCCTAAACCCTAAACCCCTAACCGGCTAGGGAGAAAAAAGATTTCCTTCCAAAATAATAAGACAAACTCACTCTAAACCTAATCATCTTCCCCGTTCTATATGTCATGTAACAGAATGAAACCAGTAACACCAAATATAAACGATAATATAAGATTTGGACTCAATTATAAGCTAATCTACTATCGAACTGATTAGAGAAAGAATACGAAAGGGTGTAACATAGTTTGTAATATCATGTCGATGTCGAACCAATCCAATACCCCAATACAGGCCCAAACTGTTATAACCCACATATATTAGTCTGATCCAGTGAGTTACAATCATATATATGAAAGTGGTTGACCCTCTCTAGAATCACGACACGTCGGCAAAGGAGAGAGTACCACATGTCCCCCACAAAAGCCTAATATCGAATCCTTTCGCGTTTTCTCTAAAAAAAGCTAGCCCTCATATCTAAATCTGTTGCAAGTCCTCATAGAGCTGCAGAGTCGTATTTATTTCGTCATGATCCTTTGCACTATGGGAACAAGCCAAATTAATCATGTGTTGCGTACAGATTTTTTATTATTTTGTATTGTGTTTTCTTTGAAGTTAACATCTTTATAACTTGTAGATTACTATTATATTTTAAAGGTTATTATATGCAAATTTTGTAAATATATAAAGTTGATGATACAAATTAGAAGAAGAAAAATTGTATCATACCATTAACCACTGTCAAATAAATATTTTTGAAATACAATTGGTTTGCTCTATGAGAAACGACTAATCGAGAGACATATATCACTACAAGAAAACACGGTAAAAGCGACGGATATCGTTGGTCGATTCTAGGTGGTCGATTTACATTATCCGTCGATTATCCGTCGCTTATAATTGACGGATAATCGACGGTAAATAATCGACGGAAATTCGAAGGATAATCGACGGATACTTTTAAAAAAAAAGCGACGGATTAGCGACGGATAGTTTAAACAAAAGCGGCGGATTAGCGACGGATAGTTTGAAAAAAAAGCGACGGATTAGCAACAGATATTTTAAATTTTTTTTTAAAAAAATAGAAAATATTTAATAAAATTCAGAATATATAGAAAATTTAAATATTAATAAAAACTCAAAATATTCTAAAAATCCAGAAATTGTAATTATACAAAACCATCATAATAGTAATCTACCCCTGATAACGTCTCATAAACTCTTCCATCCTTGTTTGGGAATCCCGCATCGCCTCCATCTCAGCGTCGCGCGCTGCTTGCAAAGCTTTAATCTCCTCTATTTGCTTTTCTTGTGCATCCATCTCCATCTTCATTCTCTCCATCTCTTCGTTCTTCCTCCTCAACTCCTCTTGATGAGCCGCTGAAGCTCGGAATCCCGACCCCGACCCTGGGAAGCAATAAGATGCCATGTTCCCGAACCCGTAAGTTCGGCCCTTGGACTTCTTTGTAGTCTGAAATAAGAAAAAAAATTGTATTAGTAACCATAATATTCAATAATATATAATTTAATTTAAATATTACTTACCTGAGAAACTACGTTATATACCGTTTCCATGTCGATCTCGTCGTTTCCCCCTTGAGAAGCCTGAGTTTGTCGGATCTCCTCGATATGCCTTCTAGAGTTGTCGAGAACCTCCCGAGCAAGCGCGTCCTGAACTTGTCCAGTTTCCTTGTTCGTGTGGTGATCTTCTATAATTTCAAGGGGTGACGGGTCGTGGCCGGTCTTAGCCCGCTGTTTAAGAAATTAAAGTTAGATAATATTAATTAAAACAAAAAATTTATTAGATTAAAGTTGTAAATCATACCAGATCACCTTGTCTTGTGAACGAACTCCTAGCACCAGCGTTGCTAGTCGACATCCCCCTACCTTCACGCTCGCTTTTCCGGTTCTTCGAGTTCGTATGCGACGTTTCTTTTGTGCCTTCTTTTCCCCAGTAGTCTATCAATAAAGTAAGGAGCGCAGGAGGCTTGTGTGTGTGCTTCTTTCCAGTCTTGTACCAAGCTTCCTTCCACTTATACATGTGGTTGGAATAAGTCCTCGCCGCTTTAGCCCTGAACTCCATCCGCACGTCAGGGGTCATGGCAGGCCTCCAGTTGANGTTGAATCGTTGCTATATTAATTAAATTAAGAACAAATATTAGTAATTATTAATGTAAGTTAATATTTTAAAAAAATATCTTACCGCGAAACAGTATAACCAAAGTTCCTTATCCTCCGGAGGGAAATCTGTAAAATTCTCATACGGTTTCTCGAGAATGCTTTGCATCAAAGACTTGATGCACTTCGTGATCCTGTTATCTGAAGCCGGAAACCACGTCGTCCCCTCTGCACAACTTGGATCCAAGTACGGCAAACGCTCACGTCCCGGTTGGACCAACAGCTCATCTAACGTCAGCGTCTGTGGGAGCTGGTCAGGACGTGGCTGCTCGTGAGGTACGACAGATTCCGGCACATAAATGCCGGAAGATGTCGAGGAAGACCCCGGGGCAGAGGAAGACCCTGCAATATCGCCTTGGCTGCTAAATTGCCTCTGTCCCCTCGAATAAGCGAAAAGACCGTAATTACTGAAATTACGGTAAAAAAATTAATATTAAACATATTCAATAGTTTTTATATATAATTTATATTTCATATTGATTTTGTAAATGAAATTTACAAAACTTTATAAAAACACCAAATTTTCTAAATTACATCAAAATTAACAAAATTTTAAAAAAATCCTTAAAACACAAAACACAAAATTTCTAAAAAAAACACTAAAATTCTAAAAAGAAATTTGTAAAACACCAAATTTTAAAAATTCCATCCAAATTAATATTTCAAAATTTGTAAAATTCTCTAAAATTTAACAAAAAAACTTAAAACTCAAAAACTTTCAAAAAACCCTAACGTTTCTAAATTCATCAAAATGTTAGAAAATTCTATTATTTTGAAAAATTTATAAAATCCCTAACATTCCTAAATTCATTTAACATGATCAAATTTTCCCCCAAACATTCCTAAATTCAATAACAAAATCAAATTTTCCCAAAAAAACTAAACTTTTTAGAAAACCTAACATTCCAAAATTGATAAAATTTCTCAACCCACAATACAAATCAAACTCAATCAAACTCATATACATCAACTAAACAAACCTAATCCATCAAAAGCATAAATTTTACCTAAATCTCTCTAGTTTCTAACAACACAAAAAAATCCAAAAAAACTTAAACTAACCGTTCAAATGCTACCATATCAACACAATAAACCTAAATGGGGTTAGAGAAACTTACACTGAGTTTGGATTGTCCATTGATGGTCGGAAATTGACGGATTGAAGCTTCTTCTTGCTTGAAAATCGCCTTCTTCGCNACCCGGGTGAAAGTTGCGAAGAAGAAAAGTCTCTGGTTTTTTAATAAGGCAAAAAAGCGACGGACATGGTCGTCGCTTTTCCGACGCTTTTTAAAAAACGCGACGGAAAAGCGACGGGAGGCCGTCGCTTTTGAAAAAAATCAAATTTCGCGAAATCCAAAAATTTTGGGAAACTAAAACGCGGCAAACTTATCGACAGAAAAGCGACGGATTGCATGTTGACTTTCTTGACGAAAGCGACGGATTTTTTAAAGATTTTAAAAAATCTGTCGCTTTTCCATCGCTTTTCCGTTGAATTTTCAAAATATCTAAGTTTTAGGGTTTAGGGATTCGTATAGGATTAAGTTTACGATTGCCGTTGAAGACATTCCCGTAATGATAACACATTAACTCTTATAATGCACCGTAGTAACATATTATTCAAAACATGTTTTCTCATCCGAACGTTACCGATGATCATCTTATAAGTTATGAAACACTTTCGGTAATAGTGGTAAATGACGTAAAAGTTATTTTGACAATTTTGTTTGTATTGGAGAAACATGAATCAATCCATAAATTGTAATCATATATATAAATGTTAACATTGAAACACATGTTTAGTATTTCAAACCCCAAACCACATTTTAATTCCAAAAAGCCACGGAAAAGTAACGGATAAGGCCTATCCGTCACTAACCCGTCGGTTTTTGGAATTAAAATACTTTGTGAATATATGCCATCCTTTGGATTCTATAAAAATCAAAACTTTCCATAAGATTTTATAAACATATGTGTTATCATACATTAAATATGTGGATGTAAGTGTAATGATAAGTACATAAACTAAATGATTACTAGATTTTTAATGTTAGTGAACGGTTATAAATCAAACTGACACAAAAAAAAGGAAAACAAAATGATTACTAGATTTTTTTAATGTTTGTAAATATTGTAAAATATCTCTCAAAAACATAAACTAAAAATTAATATATCTATAAAATATAACATAAAATCTATTCAGATGCTGATGAATAATCAGATGGAGTAGAATCTGTATCATCTTCAAATTCGTTACCGGACTCCTCGTTCATGTCATGTATACCACCAGTAAAATCACCGAATCCGGTGAAGTCAACCACAAGATTGACTTTCATAGAAGGTTGAATCTCAGCTAGTGAACCGTTGCCAATTGGCTGTAACGGGCTATGCTCATGAACGCCTTCTATCATTATNCCCAAGGATTGTTTCTAGCAGAAATGCGTGGGTACGTGATGTAAGATACCTGCAAATGTTGAATATATATGTTAGACGTTTTTCAACCCAAATGTTGAATATATATGTTATACGTTGTTCAACCAACATATTTTTTCAAATACCAATTAGATTATATCTGATCCGCTTTTGTAGCGAGAATGAAAAGATCATATTTTCCAAGTCTCCTACGTGAATTGATCGAAGTCACGCCAAATTTGTTTACGTTGACACCTCTACCATCGGTTGGGTCATACCAATCACACATAAAGACGACACATCTCAAGTTCAACATCCCTGGGTAACGGACCTCCAATATCTCTCGAAGAATGCCGTAGTACACAAGATCTCCGGAGGTAGACGATATGCCGTGGTCTAATGTCGTCCTCCCCCTTTCTAAATCTTGAACCCTGAAAGCGAATCCTCCAGTGCAATATCTAGGGTAGGACATGACAATGTTGTTGGGACCTCTCGCAAGTTCGATCAACCATGTCGGCATAATCCGACCAACACTTGTTTCCTCTCGAACCTATATAAAATTCACATTAATTACAAACANTATTCAAATAAATTACAAACATATGTTATAAAAAGGTTTAACTAATTTGTATATAATCACACACTTACAAAATATTGTAGCCACTTGTAGTACTCTTCTTGTTTAAGAGCATCTACTTCGGCTTCAGATTT
>OVBE01007740.1:0-17369 GCA_900406425.1 Iberis pinnata
TATGTTAGGTACTTAGGTGGTTCAGGATGGATCTTTAGTCAATTACCCTTGTCCTCAAGAACTGCTGCACATTGCTTACATCTTTCACCCTCTTTGCTTTTACTCTGTTTTTACATCTTAGTCTTTTACGCTTCTTTTTATGTTTATGCACTTTACCTTCAGCATTTTCATTGCACTTAGGGTCTTTTAGAAAAACTATCCTTTTTAATACTTAGTTTGACTTTAAAGCATCCATTGCATTCACATTGATTAGTACATTCCCATTTGGATTGATAACCCATCTATACTACAATGATGGGTAATTGATACCTAATAGGACTCAAAAAATCCTAATATCAACCACATATGGATCTATTAGTAGATGGTGGAGATGAAGTTCTACTAGCAGATGGATCGGGTTTAGCTATCTCGCATGTTGATCCTTTATCTCTGTCCTATTTGAATAATGTCTTATGTGTTCTATCATTAAATAGGAACTTAGTTTCGGTTTTCCAATTATGCACTACTAATGGTGTTACAGCTACCTTTACTCAAAATTTTCCAAGTTTGAGATATGAAAACGGGAGCCTTGCGCTTACAAGAAACTCCTAAGGATGGTATCTACCATTGGCTGACATCTCGGTCCTCATCACATCCTTCTCTATCTTATGCTTCTATTTTTATAATTAGTCTTATGGATTGACATTCTCTTTTAGGTCATCCATCGTTGTTAATTCTTAAGTTTATGTTATCGCATGATGATCTTAATCTATTACAAGTTTTAAAAATATTACATGTAGTGCATAAATTGCCATTTTCAATTTCGACTATTGCATCGATTTCTCCTTTAGATATTATCTTCTCAAATGGTTGGACATCCCAATAACATCACATGATGGTTTTAAATATTATGTAATATTTGTTGATTGTTTCACTATATATACTTGGCTTTATCCGTTATGTTGTACAATTAGGATCATTGATTTACGACTTGTATATTGTCTTTCCTTCTCATGTATATAAAACATGAGCATTGCATAAATAATAATACGAGAGGATATATTATTACATTATCAGTGTAATCTACGACTTTTTCTTTTTGAGTAGAAATAATAGAACTGCTACAACAATGACAAAGACCGCAACAGAAACTGATGTAACAATTGGCACGAGAGCTTTCTTCTTATTTTGTTTTCTACACGAATTAGTGACACAAATTTTTGGGTTTCCTTCAATTCTACAATAATACAATGGTTGTTTAGGACATAAAATCCAGTAAAAGGGTTAGAAAATGTTGATACAACTATGTGGAAAGTTTCTTACAAAAGCTCGAGTCCTTCTCTTTTAAGAGATTGAGGAATTGAACCCTCAAGATTGTTCCCCCTTAAGTTTCTGTTAAAGAATGACGATGATCCGTGGTAAGAATCTGAAAAGCACTATAGAATGTATGCTGAGAGCAACTTACATGACCAATAATGACTTCATGTTGCCTAGAAACTCCGGCACCTCTCCAGTCAACTTATTATTCGACAAGTCCCTAACGGTAGCAAAAGAAGAATGAATCCATATACCAATTTCTCGCGTTCAATTAGGAGTGGTAATACTTACAGTTTTTGTAGTTGTGTAAGAGTTCCAATGGCAGCTGTTATGGTTCCATTTAAACCACTTGAAGACAAGTTTCTAGTGAAATATTCAAAGTATTAATTACAATCAGGTTCTTTCAAGAGCGTGTGAGTTAAATTTTTGACTTACAAAGTAGTGATTCTTGGTGGTACGAACATATCCGTGGTGTTGCAGTCTAAACCATCCCATCTAAGTTGTTGAGGGACGCATGGATCACCCTGCCAGTTAATTCTATTTCTACTTAATGCATATGTGACCGCGATATTTTTAATAGCACCCACTGACAAAAAAATGAGATATACATTGTCTTGCGTTACTCTAATGTGGATGTGATTCGTTTATTTACATAAACAAGTCACATACCGTCGCTTTCATCTGTTTCCAACTGCGGAAAATGAATAACAGTGTAGACTTCAAAAGCATTAATCATAGGTGGAAGAGTTGATCTGTTAGTTTTTATCAGTTGAAATCTGCATTTACCTTCTAAGCAAGTATGGGATGTTGTGGTGTAGGTAGTATTTATTGGTCCTGGAACTAGATGACCATAAGTAACTTTTCCATCCAGTACTAATTTGAATTCCCTGGTCTCATTTACCTGCAACTTTTGAATCTCGGCAAAGTGTGAGTACAAGTAATATTGATCAATAGGATTTTCGGGAATCCATGTAATTGTCAGTGGCGCACTGGTATTAGTAGGCGTGGCAGCACTTTTTAGCGCATCTTTTGGTGGGACATATTTGTCGTTGTTGCTTACATTCATGAGAGCAGTATTATTAATCTGTGTCCATTTCTTTCCGAAGAAAGGTCGCCATATGCGATCATAGACATCTTTCTCGTATCTGTGGATGTTAAACAATAGTCTTTCACCTACTGAATATGTTAATAAAAAGATTGATTCCACAAATAAACCAAGTTACAAAATTAACATCAAAAATACTATGAAATATTTTGTTTCTTCCACAAAATACCTTAAACATTATCACAAATACAAATTTTGATTTATAAATTTGGGGCTACTGTTTAGTTTTCATGGTTTATATATAGGTTATTGGATGTAGGATTTAGTTTTCAGAGTTGTTAGTTGTAATTGTGTGTTATTGTCACAAAAATAGTTAGTGGTCTTTTGGAACAAAAATATATTAATGTTTATCTTAAAAATTGCCCAACAAAATAAAAGAGAAATTTTATAAAATACTATTTTACACACAAATATAATATATACTCTCAATTACTCTAAAAATACTATTGAAAATGTTATCCGTACAAAAATATCACAAACATTAAAAATTGAATGTTAATAATTTAATGAATGTTATTGTTTATAAGATTTTAATGAATTTATAAATTAAAGTGAAATAATGTGTTATTTAATGATTTTCAACTTTTCTTTGAAATAATATGTTATTCATTTAATAATTCGTAAATAATAGTTGGAATTCATTGTTATTCGTTTGATGATTCATTATTGAATTTCAAAATCTATTTTGTATTTGAATGGATCGGGTAGTTTCAAAATCAATATTTCCAAATTTAATAATTTCACTAATTAGTTTTTGTTGTTTAGTTCTAAAGGGAAAATATTTGTTAGTTTCAAGTGTTTAGTGGTTGAAGGGAAAATTTGTATTTCAGTGTAACTAAAAATGCTTCTTTGTATAGAATGTTACAGACTATATTCAACAAATAGGGGATTGAATGTTACAGAGTCAGGTTGATTTACCGTAGGTAAGATCCGGAGTTGCTAAAGTAGATACGGAAGAAAAGACGGAGGGAACCAGACTCAGTGATATAAATATCATCTCCCAATGGCCGTAACTCCAAAGATGATATAAGTGGAGTAGTGGTGCCGTTCTTAACTAGACAAATCTGCAACGATTCTGATGTTGGGATGTGTAAGATCTCAACCCGTGTACCATTCACTCGTCCTCGTAGATCTACTTTTGACCATAGATTAGGTCCAAGATGAAGATCAAACACCGGGGGATTGTAAAGACCATCATAATTCCCATACCTAAACATAGCCCTTATCAAATATTTACGTCCCTTCTCCACACTCAGATTGTAACAATTGCGTATTCCATCCGGAAAATATCTCATTGTTTCGTAATGCTTTCTTATGTTCCTTGGACTTGCTTGGATTCGACCAATTTTTCCACTCTGTATGAATTTTTCGTCTGAAGAGAAAAATAGTCCAGTAAAATCATCTTTATATGGAGACGGTTCAATTTCAGGTAGCCCGCAATCCAAACTAATAAACCCTGTTAATTCATAATATACATTGGAAACATTAACCATTTAAACCACAAAGTGATTATCAAGAATTAGGGATTAAGGATGCATATAGATCGAGAACAAATATGACTTGTAATACCATTCTGGTCTTGAGGTTGAACAATATGGATGATGGCCAAAGTTATTAGCACCAAAAAATGCCCACGAGAACTCTCCATATTTTCCTCAACTTTTCAAGAATTTATTAGTTATGCTCTTGAAGATAAATAGCAAATAAATAAGCAAACCCAACTAAGTTTCTAAGAGAAAGACTTTGACAAGTCAATGGTGAAAAAGAATAAACGTGTTTTCTGGACTGGAGTTTAACCCACGGGAAGAAGATTATTGCTAAGAGGAGACCAATGTTCCAAAGAAGTTACTAACGTCAGTTATGGAGCAGACCGAGATGCACGTTAAGAAATAAAGTGATACATCTAAAAAGACTCAATTGTTTAAAGACCAGTCCATAATAAACTTCCATTCTTAGTGATATGAATGTTCTAACTAATATGTGAGCCTTGTATTTCTAGTTAACGCGATTAGACTAATTAATTCCCTTAAGATTATGAGGCAAGTGAACGATGTTCCAACATCAATACCGTGAACTTGCTAATAAAATAATACACGGAGCTGGAGATGTCCCCGAAACACGTTAAGGATTTAAAAGCTACGTCAAAGAAGAATTAATATTTACTTTCTTTGTTCTATTGCTCTAAGTAATTTCCGAGCCTTGTATGTTTAGCTAAGTTATTAATCCAACTATTTTTGTTTTAAGGGTGAGATAAGTGAATAAGAAGAACCCACGTCCCATCTCAATTATTCTTGTTCGATTTTCAAGAGTCTTTAATATGTGACATTGTTACATTTGGCGCTCTTGCTCAAACAATATGCATTTTACTTGCACAGACGCTACTACTCAAACAACATTTAGTGAACAGAATAACATGTGGCTGGTACACGACTAAAGTCTTAGAAACAAATGTCAGCAGAACCGGTCATAAGATTTTATAGACTAAAATCTAAGGTGGCAAAAATGGACTAGTTTTATAACTAAAATTTAAAAAATGGACAGGTTCTTAAACTAATTTTTTTTTTTTTTTTTTTTAAAGGATGGCAAGCTCGTGTTTGGTATGCTTAACCTCATTAGGACCGACCCTGCAAATGTGGTTCGATCAATAAATGAACATTGATAAAACTATGCAATATTCCAGTAACATACTGCAACCAACAACGTAACAACTTCAAAATATGTGTAAAAAAGATATAAACTTGACACTAACAATGTAATACAAACATAAGACTACTTCACAGGTCACAACAAATAAGAAGCAACGAGAACGCTGATAAATTAGTGAGTTGGTACAAGTATGCAACGATCAAAACTATCTTGCCGTGGGAACCTCCATAGTATCCGTACTAATGTTCATTTCTTGAGATCCCAAGCCTTGATTTTTACTTACTCAAGTTTTCACACGCAATGCATTCTTTTAGCTCGTAAATAACTTGAGACATGGATGGTCGTTTTGAAGAAGAAGGATTTGCGCATGACATTGCCAGCTCAAGAGCTCTCCAAGCAGAATTTGAGTCATATTCTTTGTGGAGATTTGGATCCATAATCTCAATAATATCACCTCCGTTAAGTTTAAAGCCAACCCACTGTGTTATGTGGGAATTTCCAGGGGTTCGATGAAACACAGGTTGGTTTGTGATCATTTCCAACAACACAATCCCGAAACTATAGACATCACTCTTCTCAGCTAATCTACCAGAATGAGTATATCTGCAAGACAACAACATGATATATACTTTTGACCAGTGAAGAGGGAATAGAGCGTAAGGCCAAATGTTTCAAGTGTGTATGTACAAAAAGTAATACCTCTCTTTAATGGTTTCTAATTCAAATGTTGTTACTAAAATCAAAGTTTGACCTCAACTCTAATGAAGATTATTGATACCTTTTAAAAACATATAAGAATAAATTTTACAAGACCCTTTATTTTAAATGGAAAGAACAATACTTACTCGGGATCAAGGTAACCCGGGGTACCAGCAATTGCGGTCGAATCTTGAGATCCAATTCCACCTTGGAAAGATCTTGAGAGACCAAAATCAGCAAGCTTGGCCTTGAAATTCTCATCTAGTAATATGTTGGCAGTTTTGACATCTCTATGAACAATCGGTGGTGTGCATCCGATATGTAAATACTCCAAACCTATTCAATGGAGTCAAATATATCTACATATGTGTAGTAAACATTAACTGAATCGATATTTTGTCCTAACAAGTTTAAACTTAGTACGAACCTTGTGCTGCACCCAAAGCTACTTGTAGTCGAGTACTCCAATCGATGATGGATCTGCCTTCTTTTCCTGTGTATAAGAACATTAAATCCATCCAGTAATATGTTGGGTTAATGCTATAAATATTTACCTGACAAATGTTGTTTTAAGTCTCCATTGGGCATAAACTCATAGATGAGGGCCAAGTGATTATCTTCATAGCAGTACCCAACAAGACTCACCAAATTTGTGTGATGAACTCTCAAAAGAAGATCAACCTAAGGTAATATTTCATGTCAAGAAAATGATGTTTGGTAATGCTAGACAAAAGTACATATATTAGTTGGTAAAATTACAAAATTTATGAATACCTCTGCTTTGAATTGTTTATCGCCTTGGGTTGATGATTGAGAGAGCACTTTAACAGCGACTTGTTCGGAACCATTTATAGTACCGTGATAAACCATGCCGAACCCTCCTTTACCTAAAACTCTTTGGAAGTTATTCGTCATTTTGATGACTTCTGAATATGTGAACCTTTTGCTTTTCTTATTAGCAAATGTAACATTCATTGTTGATGCCATTATTGGTCGTGAGTGTAGGCCTATACATCAGAATAAGAGTGTTATCACATCTATTTTCATTTGTATATTTCCTTTTAATTAATGCAATAGAGCAACTACATTCACACATAATATGTTACAAATACCTTGTGTAGTCGTTGACTTTTTCTTTTTGAGTAGAAACAAAATAAGTGCTACAACAATGACAAAGGCCGCAAAAGAAACTGATGTAACAACTGGCAGAAGAGCTTTCTTCTTATGTTGTTTAGGACAAGAATCGGTGACACAAAGCCTTGGGTTTCCTTCAACTCTACAATAAGACAATAGTTGTACGTGATATCAAATCTAGAAAATGGTTATGGGTAATTGATAACCAATAAAAGAAGTTGAGGAAAGTTTATTACAAAAGCTCTAATCCTTCTCTTTGAAGAGCTTGAGGAATTGAACCCTCAAGATTGTTCCCTGTTAAGTTTCTGTTAAGAAGGACCATGACCTGAGGTTAAGAATTTGAAAGGCATTATAGAATGTATGTTGAGGGCAACTTACATGACTAATAATGATTTCATATTGCCAAGAAACTCCGGTACCTCTCCAATCAAGTGATTATTCGACAAATCCCTAATGGTAGCAAGAGAGAAGAAAGACATGAAGGTTTATCAAATTTATTCTTATCCATGTGTATATACTCGTCTTTAGTTAACAATGGGTTCCACTTACAGTTTTTGTAGTTGTGTAAGACTTTCAATGGGAGCTGCTATGGATCCATTTAAACGACTTGAAGACAAGTTTCTAGTGAAACATTCAAAGTATTAATAATCATCATATATAGTTAGTAACAAGTTCTTGAAGAGAGCTTAATTTTTGACTTACAAAGTAGTGATTCTTGGTGGCATGAACATATCGGTATTGTTGCAATCTAAACCATCCCACCTAAGTTGTTGAGGGACGCATGGATCACCCTGCCAGTTGATTCTATTTCTACTTAATGCATATGTGGCTGCGATGTTATTTATAGCACCAACTGACCAAAAGTTGAGAAATTTGATGTCATGCGTTATTCGACTGTGGATGTGATTTTTATATGGAAAAGAAAGTCACATACCGTCGTTTTCATCTGTTTCGGACTGGGGAAACTGAATAACTGTGTGGACTTCAAAAGCATTAAGCATAGGTGGCAGAGTTGATCTGTTAGTTCTTATCAGTTGAAAACTGCATTCACCCCCTATACAAGTAGCCGATGATATGTTCTTGATAATATTTAGTTTTGGAACTAGAGGACCATAATAGTGTTGTCCATTAAATGACATGTTGAATTCCCTAGTCTCATTTGCATGCAACTCTTGGATCTCAGCAAAGTATGAGTACAAGTAAAATTCGTCACTAGGATTTATTGAACTCCATGTAATCGTCAATGGCGCACTGGTATCCGTAGGCGTGGCAGCACCTTTTAGCGCATCTTTCGGCGGGACATATATGGTGTTGTTGCTTACTTCGATAGCAGTGGAAATTTGTGTCCATTCCCTCATGAAGAAAGGGTCCCATATGCGATCGTAGACATCTTTCTTGTACCTGTGGATGTCAAACAATAGTGTTTCACCTACTGACTAAGTTAATAAGATAGATAAATTCCATTAAATAAACCAATTTCAAAACGAAACATTTGCATTCAAGTTAGTTGTAAAATAAGGAATTTGGGTGCTATTATGCACTTTCTTTGAGCAAAAAAAAAAAAAAACACTATATCCTCAAAAATGAGACTCATGCGATTAGAACTTGGATATTTTACACATTTTTTTTTTCACCCCTTCAATCTTCAAACCTAATTATTTGATAATGTATATTTTCAAAACTATTAAAAATTATACCAAAATTTTATAATTTTTTATACTTTCTAAATAGAAATTTGTTTCATTTAATTTAGACAAAAAAACATATTTCTTTTTTACATCATGATTTTTTGTAAATATCATCGTGTACACACGCATCATAGACATAACACTGATAATTAGCGTCATGTACACATGCGTAATAGACATGAAATAATGTAGACGACGCTGTACGGAACTGCATCAACATGCATAATTAGCTCGTCATTTTTTGTTGAAAAACCAAAAATATGTTGCTTTTGGTTTTTTATTGAAAAGTGATAAAAAAATGACAAACTAGCTAGTTTCCCTACAAAATAGAAAAACCATTTAGCAAAATCTTGATTGGCTAAAATATTAGCTTTAAAAAAATTAAAACCAAAACTACTAGAAAACTAATAAACAATCAAAGCTTTTGTTTTATTTTTTATAATATGTAATATTTTTGGAACTATATTTTGAGACATATCCGAAACAGAACTATATTCAAATACGGTTTAGGACCAAGTTTTTTTTTTGGGTATATACAATCTATCTAAGGAAAAAAAAATTTGATTTCTTTTTTTTGGTGGGATGAGTTGAGGCATAAGAAGCAATATGAAATTGTAATGTTTTAACATATCTATCAATAAAAAAAACTGTTTCCATTGTTTTTTCTTTTCTTTTCGGTTTTTTTTTATATTGTTCTTACTTTGCTCAAATACACAATTGGTTATATGCAGATATATACATAGATTATATTAGAGCAGAAAGAAAGGATGGTGTTGAGTCGAAGTTGACTTACCGTAGAAATCCTGAGTTGCTAAAATATCTACGGAAGAAAAGACTGAGGGAACCAGACTGAGTGATATAAATATCATCTCCCAATGGCCGTAGTTCCAAAGATGATATAAGTGGTGTAGTGGTGCCATTCTTAACTAGACATAACTGCAACGCGTCTGATGTTGGGATGTGTATGATCTCTACCCGTGTACCATTCACTCTTCCTCGTAGATCTACTTTTGCCCATAGATTAGGTCCAAGATAAAGATCAAACACCGGGGGTTTGTAAAGACCATCATAATTTCCATATGTAAAGGAAGCCCTTATCAAATATTTACGTCCCTTCTCCACACTCAGATTATAGCAGTTGCGTATTCCTTCAGGAAAATATCTCATTGTTTTGATTTCCTTCCTTAAGTTCCCTGGATTTTCTCCCATTCGACCAGTTTTCCCACTCTGTATGAATTTTTCGTCTGAAGAGAACCACAGTCCAGTATCATTATCTTCATAAGGAGACGATTCGTTTTCCGGTAGCCCGCAATCCAAGCTGATGAACCCTGTTAAGTCATAATATACATTGGAAACATTAGCCATTTAAACCACAAAGTGAATATCAAGAATTAGGGATTAAGGATGTATATATATAGAGAACAAATAAGACTTTTGATGATACCTATTAGTGAAGAGTTAAAGAATTGATTTCTCATTAATCATAAAGTACAATGTACATAAGATATATATACAAGTATTAAGCTAACTAAACCACCTAACTAATTATTCAACTAACTAACTAACAATATACAAAGTATAGTTAATAGTCCCCCTCAAGATGGTGCTACAATGCTTGTGTAACCCATCTTGGAAATGGGATCCTTGAAGAGAGATGGATATAGTGGTTTAGTCATAGTGTCGGCCAAATGGCGCTTTGAAGGAACATGGAGTGTTCTAAGTAGGCCAGCATCAAGCTTCTCACAAACCGAATGGCATTAGGATTCAATATGTTTCGTTCTCTCTTGGAAGACATGATTTTTGGCAATGTAGATAGCCGCTGTACTGTCACTATACAAAACAGGTATCTGAGGTGAAGGAAAATGAAACTTTGTAATCATCTGAGAAAGCCAAAGTAACTCTGAAGCCTTATCAGAAAGAGCACGATACTCTGCCTTTGCTGTGGACATTGAGACAACATGTTGCTTCCTGGTATGCCAAGAAATGAGAGAATCACCAAGAAAAGGCAAAAACCAGTCACAGACCTACGTGTATCAGGGCATTGAGCCCAGTCAGCATCACAAAATGCTGTTAAATGCAGATCAGGTTGAGAAGAATAAAACATTCCATGACCAATGGTACCCTTTAGGTAGTGTAGAACTCGATGTGCAGCCTGTAAGTGAGTTGTTCTAGGAGCATATGAGAACTGACATAGCTTGTTAAGAACACAACAAATGTCTGGGCGAGTAATTGTTAGATACATCAACTTCCCTATAAGCATGCGATATGGTTCTGCATCAGGAAGCAATGTACATGAAGTAGAAGACAACTTATTGCTTGGATCCATGGGAATGGAAGAGGGTTTACAGCCAAGAAGTCCTGCATCAGAAAGCAATTTTAAGACATATTTGTGTTGACAAATACTGATACCTTTGGAGGATCTGGCAATCTCAATGCCTAAGAAGTACTTAGGTGGTCCCAATCTCTGAGTTTGAAGTGATGCTGAAGATCCATAATGAATGCAGAGACAGCAGAATCAGAACTACTAGCTATGATGATGTCGTCCACATACACCAGGAAAGTGAGAAACTGACCTTGAGTCTGCCTAAAGAACAAAGTGTGATCACCATGTATCTTTATGAAACCAAGACCATAGAGAGTTAAAGAAAATTTAATAAACCATTGATGTGAAGCTTGTTTCAAACCATACAAGGATTTCTTCAATCTCAACACTGCATTAGATGGAATATACTCCCCCTGTCTTGCTGCATATCCAGGTGGTGAATGCATATAAATCTCCTCATCTAAATCACCATTCAAGAACGCATTAGAGATGTCCAGTTGATGAAGAAACAAATTTCTTTTTGCAGCAAGACATAGAAGCAATTTGAGTGTAACCATCTTAGAAACATGGGATAAGGTATCAACAAAATCCACTCCCTCCTGTTGAGTATAACCCTTGGCCACTAAACGAGCCTTGTATCTCTCAATAGTCCCATCTGCAAGTAATTTGAGTTTAAAAATCCACTTACAACCAATTGATTTCTTCCCTGCAGGTAGAGAACAAAGTTCCCATGTATTCAATGCTTGAAGAGAATCAAACTCTTCATTCACAGCCTTACACCATTCAGGAGACTTCCTAGCCTCATTAAAAGAATGGGGAGTAGATGTATGAAGAAATGAATTAACAAAAGCAAAATGAGAAGAAGAAAGTTTATCATAAGAAAGAAAAGGTGATAGTGAATAAAGAGACTGAGAGGAATGACACAAATAATCTTGCAAATAGGAAGGGGGTTTTCTCTGTCTAGGTGATAAAACTGCAGAAGGCAGACTTTCATCAGAAGATGTGTGCCTTACAGGCAATGAAACATCAGAATGTGAGCCTGCTAAGGGCAAAGCATCACTGGAAATTGCAAGATTAGGAAAGAAAGCTTCTATCTGCAGGGGAAGGAAAATATGCAGCAAAAGAAAATATGTGTTCATGAAAGATGACATGCCTGGAAATTGAGATGGCATTAGTCTCCAAGTCCAGCATTTTGTAGCCTTTGAATCCTGCAGAAGTGCTTTTGTAACATAGACAACCAAAAGATTTTAGAAACTGATAGTTTGGTGATTCAGAAGTGAGATGTTGATATGGTGATATGTTGTTGAGAAGGGGAGAAGGTAATCTATTAATTAGAAAGACTGCAGTTAGGACACAATCCCCCAAAAAATAAAGAGGAATGTTGGATTGAAAGAGGAGTGATCTTGCAACATTGAGGATATGCTGGTGTTTCCGTTCCACTATAGAGTTCTACTGAGGTGTTTCAGGACAAGAATGAAAAGGAACAATACCTTTTGATTTGTATAAAGAAACAAATGAAAGTTCAGGTGCATTGTCAGCTCTAAGAGAATTTACCTTTTTATGAAATTGATTTTCTACTAAGGTGATGAAATTAGGAAAAAATATGTAAGACATCAGATTTTACTTTTAACAAATAAACCCAAGTAGCCCTACTGAAATCATCAACAATAGTTAGAAAGTATCTATATCCTTCAGAAGTGGGAACATAAAAGGGGCCCCAAACATAAATGTGTAACAAATCAAAAGATGCAGAACTCATTTTATTAAGTTTGGGAAAAGACAATCGTTTTTGTTTGGCTAGATGACAAACTTTACAATGAGTATCATGCTTATTAGAAACAGGGAAATTCAGACTGGCAGATAGAGTATTGAGCTTATTAAAGGATGGGTGACCAAGCCTAATATGCCAAGTATCTAAGTCTACCTTAACAGAAGAACAAACAACATTGATAGTACTTGGAACATAATCATGAAGTAAAGTACCAATATCTAAAATGTAAAGATATGAATTTCTTTTACCCTTCCCAATCATCAGTGCCTGTGTAAGGTCCTGGATGAAGCATGAAACAAGTGTAAAACTAACTATTGAATTCAAATCACGAGTCAAATAACCAACACTGAGAAGATGAAACTTAAAAGAAGGAACAAGCAAGACACTTTCTAATGTAATCTTGTTACTAAGTGCAATTGAACCTATGCCAACAATGCATTCTGATATACCAGAAGGTAATTTAACAAAGGTATTGGTCAGGTAAGAAATGGTGTTAAAAAGAGATGAGTCATGAGAAACATGATGAGTAGCTCCAAAATCAATAATCCAAGAATGCTCAGAAACTAATGCATCTCCAGTAGTGAAAATAGAAGGCATGCCAGGAAATTAGGAAGGATAAAGAGAAATGAAAGTACCATAAATTTTAGAAATTAATGGTACAACTGAATTAGAGGTTGGAAGTCCTTCTGCTGAAGGTGTAATACTGTGGTTGCAGAGCTGATTGATGAAGTATGCAATGAATTGCTGTCATTGAACTGGGGAGAAAACCATTGAATTGCCTGATGCAGACTGAGTAGTATGTGCAACAAATTCTGAAGATGCTTGAGTTGTGTCAATACTCTGAATCATATTAGCAGAAGCCTGTGTTTTACCTTTTGTCTTATAACCAGGTGGATAACCATGCTTTTTATAGCACTTATCAACAGTATGACCCTGCCTTGAAAAAAAGGTGCAAATATGTCTTATTTTTGGTTGAGTACTGATCTGAAAAGCAGCTGGTTCTACTCCACTAGTAGGCATTAGACGAGCAGACCTTTGTGAGTCATCCTGATCCAGATTGTTAAACACCTCTGATAGACCTGGAAGTGTTTTCTTCATAAGAATCTGTCCACATATATTATCATAACCATCATTCAGTCCCATTAAGAAGTCAATCACACAATTTGTCTCTCTTTATGCTTGAAGATCTTCTACTGTTCTTGCAGTAACTTGAAGACTTGATAATTCTTCCTAGTAAGTTTGAGTTTGAGTGTGATAGGAAGAGAGACTCAAAGATCCTTGACGAAGAGATTGGATTTGATGACGAAGCTTGTATAAACGAGGCAGATTAGATTTGTGAAAACGAACATGTAAATCACTCCAATTAGCAGCATGTGATTTGATATAGAGAATGCTGTTATAGATCTGTTTGGCAACACTATTGAGAAGCCATGATTTAATCATGCTATTGCAACGGCACCAAATCTTATAATAAACATCATCAACATCGAGCTGGGGGATGGATCCATCAATAAATCCAAATTTATTCTTAGCTTCTAAAGAAGTACTCATGGCAATGAACCAAATTCCATAGTTAGATCCATCTAACAAATCACTAACTAGAACTAGTCCTGGATGATCACCATTATGCGAGAAGTAAGGACTATGTTGATTATCCGGAGAATCAGAGGTAGCAAAAGGTTGAGATAACTTTAATTTGTGCGATGTATCGGATTTTGGTCAATTCATCATAGGTATACCAGATTTTGGAGATTCATGAGGTGAATCGAGATGTTGCGAAACATCAAGATCTTGTTGCGTAACAGAACGAGTTTCTGGTTCAGGAGTTTGAGCTCGATATGTTGAATTACACTTTCGTTTCCCCATTTTTGAGGTGAAGAAGCTTGAAATCAAACAGAATGAGCTGAAGGAGCTGAAATCATAAAGAAATGAAGAAGAAGAATCACCGATGAAGAAGATTCAAGGGATTCGAGAAGTAGAAAGAAGAAAGATTCAGGATCGAAGGAGAACTGAATCAAAGAAAAAAGCGCGAAAAAAAAAGAAAAAAGTGAGTTTCAACTCACTAGCTCTGATACCATATTAGTGAATGAGAGTTAACGAATTGATTTCTCATTAATCAAAAGTACAATGTACATAAGATATATATACAAGTATTAAGCTAACTAAACCACTTAACTAATTATTCAACTAACTACTAACTAACAATATACAAAGTATAGTTAATAATACCCTTTTGATCTTGAGGTTGAACAATATGGATGATAGCCAAAGTTATTAGCACCAAAAAATGCCCACTAGAGCTCTTCATTTTTTTCTCAACTTCTCAAGAATTCATTAGCTATGCTCTTGAAGTAGCAAATAAATAAGCAAAGGCCAACTAAGTTTCTAAGAGAACGACTTGGACAAGTCAATGGTGAAAATGAATAAACGTGTTTTCTGGACTGGAGTTTAACCCACGGGAAGAAGATTATTGCTAAGAGGAGACCAATGTTCTAACGAACTTACTAACGTCAGTTATGGAGCAGACCGAGAAGCACGTTAAGAAATAATGTGTTACATCTAAAAAGACTCAATCGTCCATAATAAACTTCCTTTCTTAGTGATATGAATGTTCTAACTAATATGTGAGCCTTGTATTTCTAGTTAACGCGATTAGACTAATTAATTCCCTTAAGATTATGAGGCAAGTGAACGATGTTCCAACATCACTACCGTGAACTTGCTAATAAAATAATACACGGAGCTGGAGATGTCCCCGAAACACGTTAAGGATTAAAAAGCTACGTCAAAGAAGAATTAATATTTACTTTCTTTGTTCTATTGCTCTAAGTAACTTCCGAGCCTTGTATGTTTAGCTTGAAAGAGTATAATCGGTGCTATAACAGAAGAAAATTCTTAAAACTTTTCTTTATTGAGATCAAAAACACAATACAATTTTTATTCTTTTACACTGCATTTGTTTTCTCTCAATCTCTCTTTCTGATACACTGTTCTTACACTTAAACAAAACAGACTTTCACACAGATCCTCACAGAAAATATTTGGCCAAGAGAACTAACTCCATTATCCCTCTTGCCTCACATATATATATATTAACCCTAATACCTAGCACTCCTCTCCACGATCCAATCATATCGTTCCATAATGCTTTTTCCTTTTCTCCTTTTTCCTTTTTCTTCTATCTCTTTATTTAAGCTCAATACTCTTATGAGTTTCCTTTTTCCCATCCAACGTCTCCAATGCTTTGAAAAGACTCTTCACTCCTTTGCACTTTCAGTCTCCTCCCTTTTGACTAAGTTTGTCACTTTAAGCATCTCTTTGATCAACCTGTTTTCCACACAAAAGACAGAGAACACAGCCACAATATACACAAACACACATAATTGCATAATCAAAAATCATTGAAAAATCAGGTTCAGTTAATAACTAAAAGTTATGCTTGCTTAAACCGATCAGATGCCTTCATAGGCCATCACACAAAAAAACAAACAAACATACTCCCCCATACTTCTCAAAAACACTCCCCTTACTCGTACTTAAACACAACTAAAAAGAAACTAAAAAACCCAATCTCCCCCACAGTTTCCAAAGACTAGTCATATTTCTTGGTGATTTCCATCCAATGGTTGATCACCAACTGCTCCCCCTATGAATTGACAAACTGAAGTAAAAAACGAACAATAAGGCAAAGATAAGGAAGGCAGAGTCACTTTCCTGGTCCCATCGCATCCTGAAGAATGCGAATGTCATGATTGATTGCACCAAGTAACTATGCTTCTCGAGAGCCGGAAGCAGATGTAGAAGGGCTAGGTGCCATGGAAGCCGATAGAGGAAACATAGACAACTGCTCACCAGGAAGCAAACAGACAGGTGACTGAGCTTGAAGCAGCCTGAAGATCAGAGAAGGGAAAGACATATTGGAATTCAAACCAGGACTTTGGGCCAGCTTAAACACGTGATTGTACACAAATGCCCCAAAATTGAAGGGGATCTCATTCACCACTTTATAGACCATCGTGTCTCGTTCAGGACACATGTAAGCATTGTTGGTTGTGGGGTACCAGTTAGCACAAACAACATTGAAGAGTGCAACCTTTTCTTTGCTCAATTTTGACCTCTTGAAAACAATCCAGTGTGGTACAGAGTTCCCAGTCATGAATTTCGCCAAATCATCAAGAGACACATCAGGTGCAGCATCATCGCTGACATCATCATCAACATCAGAAAATCTGAATAAGGAATTGATTCTAGCAGCCGAGAAGCGATATGTGTGACCTCTAACCCAGACAGAACAAACAACAGGCACATTCTCACTGGTGGATGATAGGCTTAGAATTTAATCCTAAACTAGTACTGCAGAGAACAGATCACAATAGCACAGTAAAGGGTATCGAACCACATAGACCAGAATGCACGATCAGTTTAAAAGTCGAAAATGGCTAAAGTAAGAATAATAATTTGGTTGTCGAATCAAAACAGTAATTAAAAAGCGGTTTTGAACTTATAATATAAAAACGTCAGGCATCAGGGAAATCCGTAGGTATTCAGGTTTAAAGTTAAGTTAACATGCATGATTTTAGATTGAAAATAGTTCTCAACATGAAAAGCGAATATAGTTTAATCTCCTCTCGGAGTATTAAACCCTATGATCAAATCGTCAGAGACAAACTCTCGCCGTCTTTAAAACGATTCGATCATGCATTAAAA
>OVBE01007741.1:0-18077 GCA_900406425.1 Iberis pinnata
ATATAATATATATATATATATATATTATTTAAATAAAAAATAAAATTTATCGGTTTTCAGTTTAATTGGTTTTTTTAGTTAATATCCGTACCATATCTATTATTTTTATAAAGAAAAAATCACATAAAAACCCTTCAATATTCTAGCTAATGACTCAAATTTGGATTTTCTATATTTTTTAATCTTTTCATAAAATTTAAGTTGGAATATGTTTAAAGAAGTTAAGAAAATTCATAATTTGTATAAGTTAAAAATATGTCATATATTTTAGAACTAAAACTGAATAAGTGTAACTCTAAGACTTTTTTCAAACACTTAGAAGAATAAAAGTGACATACCATCTTGAAAATCTAGCTCATACCATCTTGTAAAATCAAGTAGGGCTTTATGTAAATCTGGTTCATTTTTAGTGATCTGTTGAAACTTAAATAGGATGTGAAGCCAGCGACTACAAGTTCCAAGCCAAGATACGTTTTATCCAGGAAGTTCCCTGTTGTTTGTATTTCTATTCAAGCGTAAAGAATACATTCGCTCACATGTTATCTTGAATTACATGCACTCTATTCAATGCACCTAATGAACGAGAAAGTGATGTTATTGAAGAAGAGGCATATAACTGATTAGGTCAGCTCATTGTTAACCAAAGGAGACATCAGAGCAGACTCACTAATCAGGAAAACTCTCTGTTCCATTTGCAGGTAATGACCCTCCATTATTATTATTCAACCATCTACAAAAACTAGAAGAGATGATCTTACAATAAACCAAGTTTTTCCTTGCCCAGTACCAAATCTCGCGTGACAGTTGTAGAAACTGCACGAAACCATACTCCATACGCACAAAAATAAGGCAAGAGGATGCAACCTATATTTTCTACGGAAACAATAACCAAAACAGAAAATGCTCGTATTGAGTTCAGAAAGATTGTTGTAATGATATAATTAACTCAAACATTACCATGAACTCTGGCTACAAAGTGGACAAAGGCCCAAGCTAATTATATCAAGTCAATTATAAAATATAGTCAACTCCATGGTTTACAACCATATGTACAACAACTGCTTCAGTTTCATTCATCATCTGTTTTACCAACCTTGTAGATGTAAAAGCACGCATCATCGGTAATCCAGCTCTATAAACAAGTTGAATGGCAATGTTTTTACCTGCTTGAGAGCTGCAAAGGTATTATTAATTACTCCTCATCATCTTCAGGTTTAAATGAGTAGATTGGATCTGGATAATGTGCTAGCTTCACTTCCAGCATTTCGTTCCCCGGGATATTCAACTCCATGCTAACTTCTACCTCTTGTGTCGATGAGGATGTTTCTATCAATTCAATAAAAAAAATGAACATATGTATCACCATAGATATCAAAATTGTTCATGTAGATAAGAAATTCAGAAGATCAAATCTCAATCTAAAAGTATCTACCCAAAAATCCAAATTTTCAGGCCCTTTTAAGCTTCGGAAAATCAAATATTACCTCAGCGGAAGAATATTTACTCAAAAGGAACATTTGAACCACACAAAACCAGATAATTAGGGCAACTGACGGATTCAGGGAAGAGAAAATTGAAGATCTTAGAAATTACCTGGAGGAATGAAGAAAGAGGAACAAGGCCAACCATAAGGAGATGAAAGAGAGAGGGACTCTTCCTCCGTCAATTGATTGGTCACCTTGTCGACCAAATTCGCGAGCTTCGCGGCTGTGTTCTTATGAGGAGGAACCCAAAAGGAGGCGCCAGGGGAGAACGGGAGCCAATCTGGAGTAGAATTATGAACGATGATCCTCCGAACAAATTCGTTCAGCTTCTTAAGAACAGCTGCTTCGGCTTCCGTCTTAGAAGACCCTGATGAGGAAGAATCAAGGTCAATCTCGATGAGTTGAGGCTTTGATGAAAAACGGCGGCTGAAACAGACGATGTTTCGCGCCGCCGCTGCCGCCGGCTTGTTGAAACGACGGAGAACGAATCTTCCGTGGGGAATTAGGGTTTTTGACAGCAAACGGGACATTTTTAGAGAGACAACGTATGGAGAGAAAAGGCTTTTTCTTGCATTATAGAGGACGAGGGTTGAGTAAGGCGGTGCTACGAGTCACGTTAGTTCGGTTTGAGACGATAAACCGAACAATTTTATTTTATAATACATTAACCGAATCGAATAGAATTTACTGATATTAATTAAATAAACTGAAAATTAACATGGTGGAACACTTCTGAAAACTCATATGATATCCATTAGGTAGCATAGCATAAATTATGTATGTCTAAGAAGTGGGGGAGTTTCGGGTTCCCATCACAAAGCTCTCCTAGCTAAGCAATTATGGCGGTTGTACTCTCGACCAGATTCGCTCATTACCCGCATTTTCAAATATCGTTATTATAAAGATGAAAGTGTCTTCAAGCCACTATTGCTAATCATTCCTCTTATAGTTGGAGAAGCATCTTAGAATCAAAATCATTATTATCTCTTGGTATGCGTCAAATAATTGGGACAAGATATCATACACAGGTCTGGCACGATCCATGGCTGCCTGCTGATAAACCACGACCACTGCAGAGCCGTCATATGGATGTACCACGGGATTTAAAAGTGTCTGAACTTTTAATAAAAAAATTCCACCAGTTGGAACATACCTCTAATTAAGAGTTAATGCGAAAGGAGGACATACCTTTTATCCTATCACTTCGACCGTCTTCCTATGCAGCTGATAGTTTCTGTTGGCATTTATCAAAATCTGGAACCCATTCTGTAAAATCGGGATATGAGGTAGCATTATCAGATTACAATGATCAAGTGCGTGGATGGCCAGAGCAGCCATCGATTTCACCCTTGCTTGCTGGAGTTTGGGAGTTATCAGCACCAAATAAGCTGAAACATTTTCTTTGACAAGTCTTTTCAGGAGCATTTGCGGTTAATGATCAATTGCTAAAAAAGAAGCTGATGGCTGATGATTTTTCCCCCGTGGTGGTGCACGAAACTATAAATCATGCCTTGTTTTCCTGCCCGTATGCGTTGCAAAGTTGGGCACTCTCTAATATCCATAGTCCACGTGGAAATTTTCCATCAGAGCATCTTTATCAAAACATACATTCTTTATTTACTCGATTGGTGGATGAACCTTCTTTAGTTAACACTTTTAAAGTCTTTCTCTGGATCATATGGTATATCTAAAAAGCAAAAAATGCAATGTGTTTTAAGAATTCATCATGGAATCCTACGGATATTATAGAATTAGCATTGAAAGAAGTCATGAAATGACTATCTGCAAATTCTACGCTCAAGGGGGGGGGGGNTAGAGTTCTGATGCTTATGGAGACCATCAATAGAGATGGTGACCCCCTATTTGTGCCAAACTGTTGTAGTTTGGATGGATCATGGAAGTCTGGAGACCCTATAAGCGGTATAGGCTGGTTTATGTCAACAGGCAACAGAGACACTGTTATGGGTCGTGTAGGCATCATGTGTGGTATCTCCCCACTCCATACAGAGTTGCTTGCCTTGATTTGGGCGCTCAAATGTCTACGGGGCATAAATAACCTATGTACTAAATTTAGTACGGACTCTACGGACCTGATTCAACTCATGGACAATCTGACCGACTAACCTGTCTTCGCAGCAGAGACACCAAAGGTCCAACACCTTAAGAGAAGCTTCGTGCAGTTCGAGTTATCACATTGTAGTAGGTCAAGGAACAATCATGCTGACCTACTTGCAAAATCAGCTCGAAAAAGGAATTTATTATCATCTTATGTCAGCTCTCGACCACATGTTTGGTGTTCTGACTTTTCCCATTAATTTTATTGCATTTTTATTGTAAAAAAAAACTGAAAATTAATAAAGAATTAACCAAAAATGATAGCAATTCAAAAATAAGTTGTTGGCTCTTTGGTTCCATTTTCTTTAATCACAAATTCTCTAAAGATTATTTGTTGGCTCTTTGGTTCATTGATAATTGTTACCTTAACTAGAAGTAAATAAATATTGTTAAAACGATTTAGAAATTTTTCTTGAAATTTCAAAAGGGGTCTAAAAACGTTTAGGAAGCTTTCATGAAACGATAAAAATAATTTCATACACATTAATATTCATTGTAATTTACAGTTAGATATTGCTCTACTGAACCTGTTTCTTATGCTTTTCAATTGTTAAATTGTATGTCTTACTAGTTTATAACATATTAGAAAGTTTTTCCTAGAGAATTCAAGGAGGATTCCATCAATTCGAGGACTAGTTTTAGAAAGGTTCTTAAATAAACTTAAAAGAACCAAACTTATTTACTGATTTTTGTGGGTATAGTATGAGAAATTCATTTTGTATGATTGTTCAATCATCTTGCACGGTGACCAAAACATAGTAGCTATCATGAGCAGGATGTTCATGATAGAATTGATATACTGAGCCTCTCGGTTGGTCCAAACAGTCCTCCAACAAACTACCAATATAACGTTCTTGGGGCTGTAAAAGCTGGTGTTTTGGTATCATATAGCCCCTGGATAACTACTGTTGTAGCTACCATTTATGATCGCAGATACAAGAATAACCTTAATCCCTGGATTCCTCGGTCTCTGCTCAGTCCTTTTGATTACGTAAGTGGTCTTGTCAATTCAAGTGCTGCTCTAAATCCTGGTCTCATATTTGATGCAGGTTCTATTACTACTATCATGTATCAAAGAGCTTTGATCTGTGGTCAATGAGACTGCTCTAAATCCTGGTCTCATATTTGATGCAGGTATTATTACTCTGATGTATCTAGGATACTTATCTACAACTCCAAGGATCATTCATTACCCATGAGACAAGAAACTACACAAACCAGCCATGACTCTCGGACCACTCCAGTGGTGGCTCTCCCACATCCGTGATGAACAAATGGTAATATAACTCTTTTGTTATATGCAGTAATAAGAGTGTTAGCTCTCTCTAAGATAACAAAAGATGCAAAATGCTTAATAGCGATTTCTATTATTATGGTTTGAAATAGAACTTCGGAGTTTCACTAAGACGTGAACATATCATCAAATACTCATCTTCAAACTGTATAATACTCAGCTTCAAACCAAAGCAGTTACACCAAAAAAGAGCGGAAAACAAAAAGCAATCTGAAAACTCTATAAATAACAACGAGATGTGGTAACAACAGATGAGTTAAAACAAAAAAAAAAATGTACCAACGTCCCCAACCAAATGAAAAAATCCCAAACACTTCCTAAGCTTTTCAAGATAACATGATATTCTCTGCTCTTAAAGGACTTTGCAGCGAGTTACAACTTCTAAGGATGCCATGATAATTCCTCAAGTAGAATACAATGGGGACGATGGTCAAAAGAATTCGAGTCAAAAGAATACCTTCTTTGCTTTGCATTGCATTTCATCAGTCAATCAAAGTCGCTCTTCACCCTATGCGATGCTTGTGTAGTTTGAGAAGAGATCGAGCAGTTTATCAAGTGTATTTGCGTGGAACTTCCTTCCAAAGAGATAACAAGGCCTTTTGATACCATTCCACATGCAATGCGTCCATGTTTCATATCCCTAGTAGTCATACACAAAACTGGGAGATTAAACAAAACAACTAATTACAGGTCTGAGATGACTTGGTTTAAAAGCGCATACCACTCCCTCGCTTGTTACCCGTGCAATTGCATCAATGGACTGTAAAGGGATCAGTGTCAGTTAATTATCTCAATAGAACCAAGCAAGGAACTAGTCAAAAAAAAGTTTTGTAAGAGATCATTGCAGTTTGGTGATAATACCGTGATGTTCTTAATCAACCCAGGAGTGACATCTTCAGGCATGTGTGTTTTTGGATGCCATTTTCTCTCAGACCAATCAACATATGTTACACTCCAATTAGCAATACCACCAGGATCAAGCATCTGAGATAATTTATCACGCCAAAAGTATATAATGAATAAAGAAAGTCCGAATAAACATAACATTTTCTTTTTTAGTTTAAGCATCAAAATGGATTCTCACATGGAAGAATGTTGGCAAGTAGTGTTCATCTGCAATGCAGTTCTTGTTGCTCTCTACACCTGGCTGAAGGACAAAAAAGAAGGCCTTCCTATTAATGTCTGGTTACTTTTATAGATCAAAATAGAGAAAGAAGAAGGTAAGAAACATCTATTTGGATGGCTTAGGTCATTACTTACACCACAATAGTCCCGAAATTTAGAGTAATAAAGATTGTCTGCCATAGTCATTACAGCGTGCTGACGAGTCATGGAGAACCACTGCATGGATATAGAGATGGATAATTGACTAAGCGATAAAAATATGCATATCAAATGTTGAACTGATAATATTAATCCTGGATGATACCAATGTAAGAAATGATGTATACATATGATGTTGTCACAACTAGTCTACAAAGAGTTCTACTTAAAAGCCTTTTCTGTGTAGCAACCGGTTACAACAATGACACAGAACAGATTCATTATATCTGAGCGAGTCTTTGTACTTTAATGAATTTGCATGTATTTTAGAGTATGATGCAAAGCATGATGATACTGGATGTAAACAAAATCTAACCTGTGCACCCTTTAGAAAATCTTCCTTTGGAATTTCGGGCAACATGTGATCCATATGCCTTCCCATTCCATGTGGACCAGGATCTTCAAAGCTGAAGAGGAAAAGAAATTCTTATATTAGTATAGAAGGAAGATGTGGTTATTATAAGTCTGAGATTTAATCAACTTGAACAAATGACTTTACCAATCAATATAGCTGACATTGCTGTACATCATATAGTTGTACATGTAATCAAAAGTTCGAAGAGGGACACAGCTGCAAAATTAGAAACACTCAATTTGGTTAGGGCAACCTCAGAATAATCAGTGAGAAGAGAACTAAAGTTTTTGAGAGATTACCTATCAGAAAGTAAAACAAATTGCTGATTTTCAGAATCCCTAAGAGCATTGGTCAACAAACGTCTCTCAGCATCAATCATTGATATTCTACCCCATTCCACCTTCACAAAACATATATGATTCTTTAACAACAATCATGAAAATTATTAAAGAAGCATGATAAATTCACGGTAAGTCTCCGGTTCACCAAGTAAACCTAGTCATTCCTCATCTATAGTGTTTCCTTTCGTAACCACAGGGAGGGATGACAAGATATATACAAATATAGACAATAGACATAGAGAAAGAAACAGACCTCATTACTACGGATTTCACGGTTAATAAAGTAACGGCTGGTGTGAACAGGCGTATCCTTTGATGCATGGATATAAACAGAGAATTTCCCCTCATGATCCTGTGAGATGGATAAAAGCACAAAACCATCAATGAAAGGAATAAGTTGAAGAAAGGATCACATAAAAGCAGAGACACTAAGCATATTGTGTCTGTTCGTAAAGCATATCTAAGTATTCTTCCGCCTGAATGAGAACATCAAAGTTTTTCTAGACAAAATTTACAATAATAAGGAATTTTATAGCAGCATATAAACCCAAAGTAAACTTAAAAAGAGTTCATTGTACTACCTATCATCTGTATGTTCTTACTTAGCCAAAACGAAACCTCTAACACAAGTGATGTTGTGAGAAGAAGCTAGAAAGATATGAAGTCTACCTGGAAAAAGAGGTCCCAGAGCTTTTCAAAAGGTAATGTCCCCGGAGTTAAGAACATAAACGCAATTTTAGAAGTCTTCTTTATAACACGAGGGGAGCTCAATATTTCCCTAATCACTACACGAGCTGAAATCTCGGCATCAGAAAGTTCCCTCGGCGATGGTGGAAGCCAATTAGTTAGTCCTTTGCATCCTTTAGATGAGAACATATAACAAGCAGCTTTGCTGTGATGAGGGAACATGTAAGCACCAATTACAAACATAGTTATCACTGAAAGCACTGCGATGATCCATATAGGCTTCCTTGTAGGAATACGCTGGCGAGCCCCAGGCAAAGACATATAGTTTATTCTGCCTAGACGCCACCCCTTAATTGCCTTCATCTCATAAGAACCTTTATTGCATAATACAACACCTCAAACTCGGATGTTCTTTAGCCCACTGCCAGATCAAGAGGTACAACTTTCTTCTGCTAAAAGTTTTAGAGAATTCCACTTGGCAGCTAGAACCAGACAAAACCTAGAAGTTACATGTAAAAACCATAAAGATATGAAGAAGAGCAAAAGATACAACTCTGAAAACTAAAGCAGATCAAGATTCAAACTTAAATTCCGAATTCGTTTCTCTCTAGTATATCCATAAGAACCAAAAAGAATGTCATACAAATGAATCACATGATAGGTGTGAAACTCAAATTGACAACCTATAAATTCCTTAATAATATAATTTTTCAGAGAAAAACTAACTTTCACCTTTTCTTTCAGTTTCCTTTTTCAGATATCAGAATCAAAACTAAACTTATAAGCATAAAAGGTGATACAAACAGACAAAAAGTAAGAATCAAGCATCCACAGGAGAATAAATTGACAATTTCAAAGAGACATTTCAATCGTTTCAAATTAGTTCAACAATCAAGTCGTAGCTATCTCGAAACCAAGAAAAGTCAAATCCTCATCACAGTTCCTAATAGCCACATCAAAATTACCACAACAGAGCCACGCGCATTGCTTCAAAGCAAATATTTAAGTCAACAATTTCCAAGAATGCTTCTCAATCCCATAAATCATCACAACACATCGAGATCAAACGAGATCGAAATGCCAAGTTCCATTCAATCTTCAAATAGGACTTCCACATCCGAAACCAAATCGGATCGTCCGCACAAAATCAAAGATTAATAAGTAAAGACTGTATACATCTAAAGAAAAGGTCGAAGAAATGGAACCTGTAAATTCTCTAAACGGAATCGGATCACACAGACAGTTGGATTTTTCGTCTTGGTGAGCTTGGTTGTTTCCACCCAAAGATCTAGCGAAAGAAAAAGAAAACCTCCGAGAAAAAACCCAACTCTCAGCGAACGAAAAAACTGAGAGATACGCACTCAACAGAGAAACTTATACAAATCTACAAGAATATGCACGCAATTTAAACATCTCCTCTTCCTGAAAACTTCTAAATTTTCCTGAAATTTCAAATTTCTTCTATAGTTTCCTTTCTTTCACGATCTTCTTTCTTCTTCTCCTTGTTCTGATATCTCTCTCTCTCTCTATTTTTCTCGCTCTCGCTCTATAAAATGAAGGTATGTCTGTACAGAGGAAGAAGAAGAAGAAGAAGAAGAAGAAGAAGAAGTCGTCGTCTCTTCGGTTCAAAAACTAGAGAAGTAAAATTTTGAGGTAGAGATTAATAAGATTATTATTTTATTTTACATTAGTAAATATATCGAATACGTGTAATTTTATAATTGGCTACTTGTAATTTTAATTGCTTATAAAGGCCACGCGCAGTAAGAGCACGTATGTTTGAAAACTACGAATCTTAGACCAGTAAGACTGACTTAGACTAAGAGGTTGTTAACACATTTGGATTTTTGGTTCGGTTTCATTTAATTTAACTTTTCGGTATTTAGATTGAAATTGATTTTCTTGGTTTGTTAAGTTTAACTTTAGTTTTGGATTTCAATAAAACAAAGAAGTTCATTAATTGTTGGTTACTGAAAGGGAAAATTGCAACAACAACAAAAACTAACTTTTTAATTTTTTTAAATACATTTTTCATTTTTTTAAATAAGCAAATAAATTTCAAATTTGGAATTTGAACCATTTTAATTTCAAACTGTTGTTGACCAAATTATGTTGGTCTTCGAAAAGATAACTTTGACGAAATTATTTTTGTCACATTTACATCAATAATATTTGATACATAACTAACCAAAATTAATACCAATGATAACCAAAAATATATATATATATATATATATATATATAGTATATTTACATATATTTTTATCAAATTTGAAAACAATATTAGGGTAAGAAATCATATATTCAACAAAAAAGGTTCATGCTAATTAATTAATTTTCCTTCTCTTTGTTAAGTTAAAGTGAAAATGCAAAAGTAAAATCTAAAATGTTAAATTTAGATCAATATTTTTTTTAAATAAATTTCATGAGTTTAATATATCTCAGATTTTTGTTGACTAAACTATTTTGGTTTACTTATACTCAACGGTAATGGAAATTAAATGATTGTTTTTAAGAGATTAAAAAGAATTTGATCAACAAGAAATATAGAATTGAGATGATTTAACATCAAAAATTTGGGAATTTTTAGCCCACTTAAAAGTTTATTGAGGATTTTGGCTTCAATTCAAAAGATTTTATTGGTATTTCCCATCACAAATAGATATGTAGTATGTTTTAATGCGATAAATCTAAGATTCTAGAGCGAATGTTAATTGATACGATTGGATTGTCCAAAACATGAATTCAATTGGCAATATCCGTAAAAAACGATGCATATAATTTGGTTATAAATGAAAGTTGGTTGGTATTTACGTTAACAAATTTTAGTATGGTTTGAATATATTCGGTTTATATCGGTTCGGGACCTCGGGTCATCAATTGGGTTGGTCAATTTATGGTTCTCTCATTCCCGGCGCGTGTAACCATTTTATGGTGATCATATTCTAACATATATATTTTTTTACTATATTACAAAGATACTACAAAGTTTCTTAGTTTTAAGAAAATAACTTATATATGAAAGTCAATAGTCAAAGCTTTTAGTTATTCTTTTTTTTTTGGGGTATAAGAAGACCAATATAGCTAACAATGTATCATTATGACATTACCTAGTATGTTAGATCAATTTTGGCTTATCAAGTAGTAAAGATATATAAGATTTTAAGTGTAATTCCACAAGATAAAATAACATATTCCTAATTACTACAAAAATACCCTTAAAATATTTTTCTTTCAAAAATATCAAAAATATAATAAATGAATTTTAAGGTTTTAAAATTTAAATTTTGTAGTTAGAGTTCACTAATTATAATTTAGAGTTTAATTTTAAGTGGGTTAGGATTTAATTTTAGCAATTGAGAGTTTAAATATGAAGTTTTAAAATTATTTTAAATTTATAGTATTTTCATTAAAAAAAACATTTTTATGATATTTTTGAAATAATTGGGAATATGTGATATTAACACAAACTAAAAAATTGAGTATCTCTCTAATTTTAGTTAGAACTACAATTATGGTACCACTCCAAAAAAAAATTTATAATTGATAAGGCATAATAATATTGAGTGTTTTTTCACCCAAACGAATTGACTATAATGTTATCTGGATATTAAAATAGTGGAATGTTGACAACAGCAAAAAAAAAAAAAAAAAAAAAAAAGGGGAATGATTATATTATTAAACGAATAAAATANAACATATTTAATTTGAATAAATTGTCGCAAATCATTATAAAACACAGGAAATTGATTTTAGTATAATACTGATATTTTGAATTTTTGTAATATCACACTTTATAATAATCAAGATGCGGATACAAAGTAGTTTTCATACAACGTGATAGAGATAAAAGTAGGTATTACAGCATATTGGTATAAACCTATAGAAGGTTAGGTATAATGCAGCAAGCTGTGAGCTACTTTGTTATTTCTCCTGGGAGTCCATTGCAGTATGACAGTTTCAAACTTTTTGCACCAATGTTCATAGTCTCGTATCCAATTAATGATCGTAAAATTATGTGCTGTTTTGGAGAGTATATTGACCAATTGTTGAAATCGCCTTCAAATATTAGTCTCTTAAACTCATTTATCCAAGCATGTTGCATTGCCATAATGAGAGCTTGAGCTTCAGCCTCTAAGACCGAATGTACTTGATTCCCAGTTGTGAGCTGATTGGATATAGATCCCGTTCAAATCACGAAACACCCATCCCGATCTTGGTTTAGTAATCGTGTTGCTGAAAGATGCATCATAATTACATTTGATATAGTCTTGAGGTGGTCGTTGCCATTCGGAATTTAATCGTTGTTGAGTTATTTTAAGTTTTTTTGGGTTATTAATTCTCCAATTTTCATTCTCGTACACGTTGAACAATTGTTTTTCATGTGTCTTGTTTTTGTAATATTTATGTGTTCATAATATATAGTGTAATTGTGTAATACCAATGTTCATCAAATATGTTAAAACACAAACAAACTTCTGTATTGTTATATACTACTGTAATAAAACATAACAACACAATAATATCGTAATAAATAAATTTTGGAGTTTTATATTACAACACATCGAGATAATTTCTAATAATAATATAAAATTTATATTTTAATATATATTATAAACGGCTGATTCCAAATAATTTAACAAAATTACTGGCCAAAATTCTTGAACATCCAAATTTATATAATAATAATAATAATAATAATAATAATAATAATAATAATAATAATAATAATAATAATAATAATAATAATAATATTAATAATAATAAGATTTATGGATTGTTTGCGGGCTCTAATAAGTATCCCCTTTTCAACATTGAATTCTATTTTCAAATACCTAACTCTCCTTATATAATTTTAGTTTACCTTTAAATTATTTTTTAATCTAATTTGAATATAGAACTATTTCGGTGGACATATTTAGATGTTTGTTAAAAAGCATTTTATATAATTTTTTTCGTATGAACTAGATTATCCATATATTCTTGATGATATCGTCGTTGTTTATAAGAATTTTGATGTTGCTAATAAACTATGTGTAATAAAGAATATATATATATTAATATATAGAAGATTATTGTATAATTATTCATATGTTTTACTTTTCTTTTCTATTAATTTTTTTATCATTTTTTGCCAATGAAATATTTAGGATCAAATCTCCGTAAATCTGAAATAGAAAAACTTTTTTAAAAAATACCACTTGTTTATGTTCTAAAAATGACACACACATATATTTTTTCTTAAAAATGTCATTAATTTATTTTCAAAAATATCACAATTTGAATTTAGTTTTGGATTTAAAGTTTAAATTAAAATTTTAAAACTATATAAAATCGTGATAATTTGAAATAATTATAAATGTATAGTATTTTTGGAAAAAAGTATTTTTAAGAACTATAGTATAATATATGATATATAATTAATTGTATAGATATCAACTTTTTTCCCAAACGAGATTTGAATCTATGACCCAAAATTCACCTCTAAAAAAAATCCAAAGTAAATATTAGAGAACGTGCCACCCATTTACTTTCCACGACCATGTCAAATTCATTAGTATATGTTCTCGTCTACATAAAGACAAACTCCAACGAATATTTGCCTCCAATTTATGATATTAGCCAAAAAAGAACTTACGGGCATCTTCGTACACATCTAAACAAAACTACCATATATTATTGATATAAAAGAAGCCTATTTCCTATCTTTATTTTTATCTTTATCCACAAAAAAAAGAAACCTATTTATCGAAATGTCAACCGTATTACAATTATTATCAAAATATTAACAATGTTTTATATATATAAAGTATGATCCATTCAAAGTCAACTCACAATAGCTACAAGTCTACAATAGATACAGTTGTATATTGTTTCCTCAAACACTATAATTAGTTTCTCGCTCTTCGCAATAATTAAAACCATGTACTTTGATACCACTTCTTTAGTTTGTTGCTCTCATGTTTTCAAAACTTTTGATGTTTAGTTTTTTCATGACTTCTATATATTTACTGTCACTTTCAAAAATTCTATATCATTCATATATTACTATGCATTAATATTAAACGAGAAAATATAAATTCTTCCTTCAACGGTCAAGAAGAGAACGATGATTGTAAAATATCATATAACTTACTTTGTCGATGATTGTTGAAAGCCGAAAAACATTCAAGTGGAGTAGACTGGATATTACAAATACATGATATATCTATAGCTTCGTAATGCATAAAATATTCTATTGCCTTGCTTTGTGGAATTGTTAAGTCTAATATGAACAACAAACAAAGAAAAAAAACGCTCTAAAGCCTCTTTCCTCTCTTCTGTAGATCTATTTTAGATCTCCGGCAATTCCAAAGACGATAAGGCGGAGAAGACAACTACTGTCCTTCTTCTGACAAAAATATTGTGCACCGCGGTTGGGGTGGCCGCCGGTTTTTTTCTTCTCTCTCGGCTCTTTAACTTCTAAGCAACAACGAAGATTACTTCAGTCGCGGAAGCGCCTTCGGATCCGCTGATGAAGACTGGCAGGTTCTAGGTGGACAAAACTTCTCTTTTCCCAGTTGGTTGGCGACCTACCCTGGTGGTTGCATGATAATCTTTCTTTGTTTATCGAGTTCCAATGCTCTTTTCCTATATCTAGAATGGGAAGGCGTTGGAGCCTCGCCGCTCCTTTTGTATTTTACTTTGGTTAATATATTTCAATAGACGAAAAAAGAAAAGGTGCACACGATATACGCTCTTAATTTTGATAAATTAATGCTTTATGACAAAAAAGTCAAATTTCGATAAAAAAAAAATAGTCTAACTAAAGACAACTTTTTTGGGCCTAGCGCAATAGATAAATTGGTGGCCCATTATCTTAAATGACCAAAATATAGTAAGGAATCAATCTTGAACAAGTGAAGAGCATTGTGTCGCAGCCCATATGATGGAAGGTGAATCGATCAATGAGCAGCATCTACTGGTGGAACTAAATTTTGGTTTGTGATAGTTCCCAATGTTCCGGCGAGTTTTCCGGTAAAAACATTCATTGGAATGAGAAGATTGCAAATGTATCAAAAACTTTGTAACGAACACTATAATATAAAATATTCACTAGTCAAATTTAAGTGTAATTTAAATGATAAACAGAGATGTAAAGAGAGTAGCTTAAATATGCAAAAAAACACAAGATATTGACTTAGTGCTGATTAAGTGAAACCAATGCTAAAGATCCCACATTGAAAGTTTGGACACTTCCTCTCTAGTATAGATATGGGATAAGTAATATTTAAGTTTAATTTAGTTGAATACATTATTGTGCATGGAAGAGATATGGGCCATCCACGCGCGCGCGCTGGTGGCGGCTCGGCTCAGGCCCAGACACATGCTACGATTCGTTGGGTCATTAGGCCGAAGATCCAATAAAAAGTATACCTCTTGGAGAAAATTCATATGATATATTTGGCCCAAAAATAAAATCGGTTTTGGTTCATTTTATTGATAAAACCAAAGAGAAAATTCCTCAAAATTGAATCAATCTCTATGTTACAAGCGATGTTTGAATGGGTCACAACTTTCATGAGATTTTCACCGATAATCTCGCCTACGATCTTGTCTACATTGCAACCTATTTTTCCTTGCGGATTAAGTCGATCGACTATATATTTAATCTTTCTCTCATTCAATTGATACTTTTTTAGTCTAATTTCTTCAATCGGTTTTATACGTCCTACAATCTTATTTCTTAAAATCCACTTATGTATATAGCATAATCGGATTGATGATCTTGATTACTAAAAACGCTTTTCAATATAATTTTAAAATTTTCTTAAACGTTTTCACAAACTCTCAATAGTGCTTTTCATAAAACGTTTTCAAACAGAAACGATTTCAACATTTTTATAAATGATATAAGAATCATTAACACTTTTTTCGAAAATCGTTTTTCTCCGATCGGGTATTCCAAACATGATCTTAAACATTTCTACGAATGCCCATAAGCGTTTTGGTGAAACATTTTGAATATAAAGGTTTTAAAAAAATTAATAAGTGTTTTGGAAAGTTAACGAATGTGCGATCCATTTTCTCGTGTTTCCATGAATCATGTCTTAAGCCAAAAGGATTTCCATTTATTAAAACTTTATATGAAAAATAATGTACATAACTCATAATCGATGATATCCCCCGTTCGCAAATCCCATCTTTCTCAAAAACGCCTCAATATATCATTTCATCCAAACACATATATCCCACATTGGAAAACTAGCCAACGATTGACTAGTATATAAGAAGTGCAATTCCCAAATTAGTATGAGGCCTTTTGGGATGATACCCAATAAGAAAATTGTGCAGGCCTTTGTGGCTCAAAGCGGACAATATCATACTAAGAGTTATTGAGTTTGGTAGTAGCGGTCAAGGGAGAGGAGCGTTATAAGTTGATATAGAGCGCGGTCGATTCTAGGATGGAATCAAGTGGGCCGGCTGGTATGCAATGAGGACGTTGCGTTTTTTACTGGGGATGATTTGTGGGATCCATGTGTGGTCAAACACAAATATCTCACACTGGAAAACTAGTCAAAGATTGGCTACTATATAAGGAGTCCAATTCCCAAATTAGTGTGAGACATTTTGGGGTGATACCCAATAAGAAAGTCGTGCGGGTCTTTGTGGTCCAAAACGGACAGTATCATACTAAGAGTTATTGAGTTTTGTAGTAACGACCCAGGGAGTGGGGCGTTACACTTTTCCTATATCGATTATGAATGCCATAAACTTATCAATAACTTGTATCATTTTTTCGGCATGTCCTAAGACTTAGGACAAAACATTTATGTTATTAATCACATAAAATTTTCCGCATATTTGTTGTCTATATAATATTAGTTAACTAAATATTATACAAAAAAACGAATAATCACCATAGTCATAGCATTATCTTTCTTATAAATTCCATATCTTATTAACCATAGAAAATTGTCCGCACTTATTTTTTTTATGAGTGTCCATCCTTAATTTGTGATCATACCCGTCTGTCTACATACTAGTGTCCCTAATAATTTGTATTCGAATGACTATTGATATGAACAAAATAAGAGCCCTTGACAACATGTCCAACAATCTTGTCCATTTGGATTGAACAAGCGTCCACACTTATTTATTCTACATAAAATTAAGGGTCCGACTAGTAACATAAATTAAGTAGTACGAGATAGAAAAAATAAGTGGAACACTACGATTAAATTCGGTAGAAAGAAAATTAGAGGTGCGGGAAAACTACGATTATAATAAAATTAACGACATGGGATAATATTTGAATAGTGAATAAAAATTATCAGTGCGGAAAAATGTTTATGTTTCAAATTACCACACTTTCAATTATTCAAAAATATTATTAATATGTGTTACTTCCAAAATATTATCACAAAATAATAAATTATTATTATTATGTTTTTGTAAAGTTTGGATAATTTGGTTCAACTTCTTAAATTTTGTTTCGATTCGGATAATATATTTTGATGTTCATTCGAGTAATTTTGTAATTCGGTTCCGGTTCAAAATCAAATATTTTCTTTCGGTTCGATTAGAATTTTTGAATGTCAGTTATTTTGTCTACTCCTAGTACTATTTATATATTTATTTTGTTTTTTTAATAATTATGTTTCTTTATGTTAAGAAATATGTTATTACAAAAAATAACAATTACACTTTAGTATACCTAATAGTAAAGTATTATCACTGTTTTTGGTGGGGTTTCACTCTCAACAATAGGATTGAGAAAAATAACCAGAACCGAAGAACCAAACCAAATCTAAAATCAGGTTTGGTTCAATTCTGGATCCAATTGATTTACCCGAATGGATCTAATTATAAATATCTATGGTTCTCGGTTCGGTTAAGAACCGAAAAAGAATAAAAACAAAAAGAACCGAAATTGGTTCTCGGTTGATTTCTCCTTAGTTACTTTACAAGAATAATGTGCTATGATCTAATAAAATTTGGTGCTTGTTTAGCGTGAAATTTCGTTTGCTCGTCTATGGTGGATGTTATTGATTGTTACACAATATGCTGTTGAGTTTGATATACCTTGTAAACATTCAATATATTTAATTCTGGTTACATATTACAAATATTTTTTCAATCTTGCCAATTAAGTTGGTATATGTTACACAAGCTGCTGTTGAGTCTTTTCTGTCCGGATAATTTCGGTTCTTTCGGGTGTTTCGGGTAAAATACCCGAAAGAACCGAAATTACTCGTTGGTTCGGTTCCAAATGCTTATTAATTATTAGAACTGAACCGGTTAGGAACCGAAGCGATATGAAATTATTTCAAATCTTAAATAGAACCTATTTTGCTAGAACTGGAATCGAATATAACCTATCTAAATCGAACTATTTATCCGAACGTCCAACCTTACTCAACAAATACCATTTTGCCTTTAAAAGGAAGAGAGAAAAGAAGTGGTATTGGTTTTTGTTGGTAGATATGCAAGAGAAA
>OVBE01007742.1:0-17860 GCA_900406425.1 Iberis pinnata
AACCAATGCAAATGATAAGGTTTAGGATGTTTCCTTGGCTTTAGATCAAGGTTTTCCACCATAACAGTACTAGCCACGTTAGTACAACTCCCTCCATCAATGATAAGGCTACAGACCTTGTCTTTCACTCTACACCTTGAATAGAACAAGTTCTCCCTTTGCTCATTGTCTTCTGCTTTGGTTTGAACATTAAGTACCCTTCTANCATAGAATCAAAAACCACTTCTTCTTCAGTTTCTATGACTCTATTCTCCAGCAAAATCATTTTCCTCTTGTTAGGACACTCATTAGAATAATGTCCTCTCCCATGACATGTAAAACATTGGACATCTCTGTTTCTTGTACTAGAACTTTCAGCTTTGCCTTTAGATTCAAAACCAATAGGTTTTCGCTTTGTTTCCACTCATGGTTGCATATCAACCCTCTGCTTTTGTCTTTCCTCTTTTTGGTAACCTGTTTTAGAACTAGAAACAAATGGTTGGCGTGATGTACCGCTCCTCTTGAGCTGCTGCTCAACCAGAATTGCTTTGTGCATCATCTCTTCCATTTCAACATAATGCTGCATCTCCAATTTGTCCTGAATTTCTCTATTTAATCCTTCTAGAAATCTGGACATTGTAGCCTCTCTATCTTCATCAGTATCAGCCTTGATCATTAGAGACTCCATCTCTTGGAAATAATCCTCCACACTCCTATTTACTTGAGTTAACCTTCTGAGTTTTTGATGCAATTCCTTGTGATAATGGCTAGGTACAAAATGTATCCTCATGATTGCTTTCATCTCAACCCATGTTTCAATAGGCTGCTCTCTATTACACCTCCTGCTTGTCACCAATTGATCCCACCATGTAATAGTATAGTCACAAAATTCAGTGGCTGCAATGCGTACCTTCTTGAGTTCAGAATAACGCTGCCACCTTTGTGCATCTTGCACTCTATCAATCCTTTCATGCAAAGTCTCCATTTCAATCCTCATTATTCTCTGCATTTCACCCATAATTGCTTGCACTTGAAGATTGGGAATGGGTGGTTGCTGTACATTCTCCTCTTCGTTGTTGTTGTTACCTCCTGTTTGAGACATTGTAAAACTTGCAACTAAAGAAAAAAACAAGTTAGTATAAATCTGCCTCACTAGTGTTTCTCTCAAGTGTTACCCTCCAGTGTTTCCCTCAAAGATGAATTCACTCAGTGATTCTCTAGAGTTCCTATAGAACTATCCAATAACTCTGTGGCAGTAGCCAAAATAATCCAGCGATTAAATCAAATGCTCCCAAGAGAAACTGAAAGATAGAAGATAAGAACAATAGACTAACTACTAAAATTAAGTAGTTTTACAAACAAAATTCAAGATAGAAAGATAAGAATAAGAGTTTAACTTCTGAAACTTTTTAAAACAAATAGAAACACAAGTAGACTTCTTTTGATCCTTTTCCTTTTGAATTTTCGTTTTTTTTTCTGGATCTTTTTTTTTTGTACTGGTTTTCAAATTACAACATAATATAAATAGATAGAAAGAAAAGAAGATGAAGAGATGAGAAGATGATAAGAATAGATATCAAACCCTTTAGAATGTGCTCTGATACCAAATAATGCGGAAAAGACGCAAGAATTGCACTCAAAAGGGTGGTAGATGGATAATCCTTGACTTCAACAGATTCGTGGAGGAAGATTCTAAAGTATATGAAACCTCAGTCCCAAAACTCACTTAAAATATGCTCTGAAGAAACTAGGCGGTGGATCCTCAATAAACAGATTTCGTGAAGCAAGATTCCGAGATATATGAAACCTTAGTCCCAAAACTAACTTAAAATACGCTACTATATATTATGGATAGTAGAATGGCCACACAAGTGTGATGGAGAACACTTGATAAACCGAAAAGATTACTTGGATATGACACACCAAGAAATCAGAAGTTCACAAGGAACAAAGGAGAATCACTCTCACAAATAAGGTTTATTAAAAAGAAAGGCTTATCTTCTACAATGAGTTTGCAAATTATTTAAAGAAGAAAATAAGATAAAGAGTCACTAAAACTCTTAATAAACTTGCACAAAAATTAGAAGAGAAGACTTTGATTCAAAGACCAACTCTTAGTCTTTAAATGACTCTTCAACTCCTAAATCCCGTGTTTGTCTTTGGGTAATATTTGTCTAAGTGTTTTTAGGATCTTCTTGGACTTGTATCATGCTCAAAGTATCTCGGACTTGTTTAGTGACATCCCCAAATGAATTCTGGATGTTCTCATGGTCTAGAACTTGATAAATCAGCCCATTAAGTGCTTCAGCAAATTTCCTAGCCTTGGCTCTTGTCATTGGTCCATATGGTACAAGCAATGCATCCTCTTGAGGTTCCTTAGTTGTTTCCATGATCATATCAGTAAACCTAATTGAGTCACAGCTCATTAACAAAATCAAAAAGTAATCCTCATTCTTTAAGTATTATGGTGTAGAGAATTGTACGTATTTGTGCCCTTCCTCCTCATCTCTCTTATATGGACGCCTAAGGTTGGTCTGCTTTCCTTTTTCGCCTCTGATTCTTCAGTGAAATTCTTCATTTTCGAGTTTATTCTCCCGCGTAAATATTCCTTTTTAGATTTCTTTCTTGTAGAACAAGTTAAAACCATCATCGTACTCGGGTCGAATTCTCGTCCAAAATCGTAAGTGGGCCGTTATCGCGTTTTGGGCCTCTTTAGGCCATTTTTTGGTTTAAACAATTTTTACGATTCCTATCAGAGAACCGGTCTCTCGTAAGATGATACGACATAGATATTTGAAAAAATAATGTCAATCGTATTAGTAATATAACGTTGACATCTAAGTTCGTCGTTATCTTTTATACAATTAATAAAAAGTAAAAAGGAACGCGTCTTTAGGTCTGTTTCGTAGAAAGATAAATTTAATCGCATAGCTAAGATAATCCTCTGTCTTTACACTAACCATTATCGTTTTATACTAAAGGATTATATGATTCTTTCGTATATCATAGGAAATGATCGTAAGGATAGGATAACTTCGGTGTTCAAGCTAATTGTTACCGTTTATACGATTAATTCAGAACTCATACGAAAGGAATAAGTTTTACGGTTTTTATCGCAAAATCCCAGCAGATACTCAAAACGATACGAAACGACAGATGATTTGTCCGAGGTGATATGAAGTGTGTCGTTCAATTCGATGATGGGCGAGCTGAATGTGTGTCGTTGAGCTCGCCAATGGGTGAGATGAACTTGTGTAGTTCAGCTTGCACATGGGTGAGCTGAACGTATGAGCTTCTGTTTGTTCGTAAACGACAAGGTTCAAAACCAAAGCTTATGTTTGGAGATCGTGATTGCTGAGATCTTTTCGTACTTCTCAAACGTTGATTTCGAGTATACCGTTTTTGAGCCCGATAATAAACTCAAAAAGGAAGATTTCCACATAAGGATGAACTCAAATTGGAGGCGGAAAATGAAAGCAGACCGACCTTGGAAGTCTATATAAGAGAGACGAGGAGGAAGAGCTCAACACACGTTTTTCAGTGCAACTAAACACTTAGTGCATTAGGTTTATTTTTATGATGTTTTAGCGGACTGCGACTCAATTAGGTATATCAGTCTTCATTTTTTAGAACTAAGATACTCGCCAATAGCTCTTGCGCTCGAGGCTTAGGATCTGACTGTAACACGCTCATATGCAGATTTGGAATAAGAAACCCTTTCGTTATTTTATTACTTGCAAATTTGTATTGTTATTTATATTTTCGTGTTCTGATATTGTGAAAATTTTGGCTTAGAGAGAATCTGGAACCTCTGAACTTTCCTGAACTTACGAAAATTGACGGTACGAATTTCGGTTCCTATAGTTTGGCGCTATAAGGAGGGGACACACGATTTCTTTCACGTCAAATCATAGATCGATCACGAAATGGTATGTCTAACTCAACAGACAATGCTATCGTCTCTTTTAAGGATAGAGCAAGGGCAGCACATGCCAACCCTTGCAAAAAGCTCCTTGTTATTGAGTTAAAATGTCAATGCGAAAGGGCATTAGACACCCTCGAGAAGATGGAAATCAAACTTTCCGAAATAATGGAGAGTCTTATTCCATTAATAGGCTTCTCAGGAGACACTACTATAACCCTCGACTTAATTAACCTTACGGTTAAAGCTAGGAGTATAACGAACAACATGGAGTTTCTGGTCGTAGATCACCTTGCTTATTATAATGCGATCATGGGCATCTCAGGCTTAACTCCATGCAAGTCAAAGCCTCCACATACCACTATTGTCTCATATTTCTGACCCCCTTCGGAATCAAAAAGACCCAGGGAAATCAGAGGATATCGCATGTGTTTCACCGCTAAACTAAAACAAAAAAGCGACGGCATACGCCCTCCCTGAAAAAAAGGAAAAATGACTTCGTCGAAAAATCCCTAGAACAAGATCAAACAGAGATCTTCTAGAAATTACGAAAATCCAAAAATTTAAAGGAAAAACATGAGCCGACTTGCGAACTCGTCGTTGTTGGGGTCAAAAACGATCATGACAAAATTAAAGCCTAATCAAGTAGCTACAATCCCAATCAATGGAACATGTTTACTAAACAAATACATTTCGGAGAAAATGTACAATGATCATCGAACAATTAGGCAACCACCTCTGTACTCTTTTTTTCCTTAGCTGAGAAGGATTTGTCCCACCGGGTTTTCCTATCGCTAAGGTTTTAATAAGGCAAGATGGTTCGCTTACGAGTAACGTTCGGGGAAAATTTAAGATTGCAACATATATGAATCAGAAAAAGACAAGCAAGTTAAAACTTTCCAATAAACGTTTCTTGCTCCGACCAGTATACAAAAACACGGATGCTAAACGCACAAGCAGCTTGCCAGTCAGTGAGCTGAATGTCCCGCATTCAGCTCGCCAACTGGCAAGCTTAATCATGCAAATTCAGCTCGCTATTTGGCGACTTGATTTCGTCTCTAATCTCTCGTCTCTTGTTTCTTATCATTCCGAGGTTCCACAGGAATTATGTGGCAAAAATCGTAAAACTTATTATCTCCGTATAAATGTCGAGGTAATCGTGTAAACGGTAAACATCACGGTTATATGATTATTCCTTACAGTTCATGGAAGTATCGTAAAATCCTTTCATATAAGCTTCAAAAGTATGAAACGATGACGGCTAACTTAAAACGCCGATAAAATGATGAAGGCTAAAATGTCACATCGTCGTACAAAAGATCGATTCTCCGATAAGAATCATAAAATTGCCTACACCGCGTAACGGCTCGATGAGGCCTAAAATGCGATAAACGGCCCACTTGCAATTCTAGGTGAGAATTTGGCCCAAGTACGATGACGGTCACAACTTGTTCCGCAAGCCATAAGGAAATGGAAAGAATGCAGAAAAAATGTTTTCGTAAAAGAAAAGGAAGATTTCCGCAAAAGAATCAGGGACCAAAAAGGAAGGCGGACCAACCCTGAAGCCTATATAATAGAGAGGAGGAGCAAGAGACATAACACTTTTAATTCTCTGCACCGAAATACTTAGAGCATTAGGGTTATTTTCCGAGTTTATTAGCGAGTTGCGACTCATCTAGGTTTACTAGTCTTAGGTTTTCGTACTATGGGATTAGCCAATAGCCTACGTAGCCAAGGCTTATCATCTGTTGTGAAACGCTCATACGATTCGAAATAAGACACTCTTTTCTCTCTTTTTGTATTTTCAATCTCATATTTTTTTCCTTTATTTTCATGTTCTGATTTTATACGTTTTGACTAACATAAATCTGGGATCTCTGGAAAGATAGAGTTATTTTTGATTTTCCGTAACTAACAGAAATAAATAGTGCGAATCTCGGTTCCCATAGTCTTCTCCCTATCCTGAGACGAAGAGTTCCCTGAGTGTTGCATTGAGATTGATGCTAAGGTATGCGATCCCATTAAGACGCAACTCATAGCTTGCTTAAAAGAGAACCTTCACATGTTTTCCTGGACCGCTGAAGACATGCCACAAACTCAACGTCGACNGGAATCGACATCAACGTAACATGCCACAAACTCAACGTCGACCCAACTCTCAAACTTGTCAAAAAGAAAAGACGGAGATTGGGTCCAGAACAGGCTACTGGAGTTAACGATGAGGTCAAAAAACTCCTCAAAGTCGGATCTATAACAGAAGTTAGATATACTATCTAGCTAGCTAATCCCACCGTAGTTAAAAAGAAAAATGGAAAATGGTGAGTCTGCATTCATTTCACCGACCTCAATAAGGAGTGTCTGAAAGACAGCTTCCTGGTACTGTATATTGACCGCCTGGTAGAGACCACAACAGGGAACAAGCTCTTATCATTCATGGATGCCTTCTCAAGGTATCAGATCATGATGAATTCCGACTATCGCAAGAAAACCGCATTCATCACCGACCGCAGTACTTACAACTACAAAGTAATGCCCTTTGGTTTGAAGAACGCCGATGCAACTTATCAACGACTCGTCAACCGTATATTTTTGAAGTGCTTGAAAAGACTATGAAAGTATAAATTGATGACATGCTTGTAAAATCCCTCGAAGAGAAAAACCATGTCACTGATATGCAAAATTATTTTGAGAAATTGAACCTTCATAATATGAAACTCAACCTAGAAAAATGCAAATTCACTGTGGCATCAGGGAAATTCCGCATATATCTCGTTACATGCCAAGGGATTGAGGCTAACCCAAAGCAAAAAATGCATTAATCGAAATGGCTTCCCCGAAAAATAAACGAGAAGTGCATAGATTGACTGGAAGAATTGCTACACACAATCGTTTCATCTCACGGTCAACAGATAAATGCCTTATGTTTTATGACATTTTGAAAGGGAACAAAAGTTTGAATAGTCGGAGCAATGCAAAAAACCTTTTCAATAGTTAAAGCATTACATCACCACACCTCCAGTTCTTGTAAAACTAGTTGTCGGAGAGCCCCTGTGGAACTCCTTACGGAAAACATGATGAACCAAGAACCAAACTCAGTCTAGACCCTGCATGTCGACGAATCTTCGTCCAAACAAGGTTCAAGAGTGGGGTTTCGACTCATGTCGCTAACCAGGGAAATACATGAGCAATTATTCCGGCAGATATATCATGCATCAAATAACAAAGCCGAATACAAAGCACTTATCGCTGGATTACGATAGGCTCATGGACTCAAAATATGAAATATCCACGCATAGAGCGACACTCTACTCATCCTAAACAATTTTAGCAGAAAACGAGGATAGAGACGAAAGGATGGAATCTTATTTAAATCTCGTCCAAGATCTCGCCCAGGACTTCAACTAGTTCCCTCCCACACGAATAACTCATGCAGAAAATTTCCATGCTGATGCCTTAGTAGCTTCAGCATCAAGCTCGGATCAAGGTCTTAGACGAGCTCCTGATTGTCGCATACTCAATCCATTCACTGGACGAGGATGTCAACGAAATTGACCACCGACCCGAAGAGAATTTGGGAGAACCCAAATATGGATCCGACAAACCATGGATGCAGAAAATTCGAGCATACATAACCAAACGTATTCTCCCCGCAGAGAAATGGGCTGCTCGAATAGTCAAAATCAATGTCACCTGTGGGAACCAAAATTCTCACTGTCCAATTTTTGTTAGTTACAAAAAATAGAGAGAAAACTCTAACTTTCCAGCCAACTGGCGAGCTGATTGTGCGTTTAGCATTCATGTTCTCGTATGTCTTGTAAATAACGCTCGGAGCCTGAAACGTTTATTGGAAATTTTTGACTTTCTTGTTTTTGTTTTGAAACGTATATATCGTGTTCTTTTTCTTTCGGTGAACGTTAGTCGTAAGCGAACCATCTTGCCTTGTTAAAACCTTAGTGATAGGAAAACCCGGTGGGACAAAACTTTCTTGACTAAGGAAAAAAGTACAGAGGGGGGTTGCCTAATTGTTCGACGATCGTTGTGCGTTTCCTCCGAAATGTATTTTTAAGTTAATATGTTCCGCTGATAGGGATTGGAGTGACTTGATGAGGCAATAATTTCATCGTGACCACTTTTGACCCTAACAATTAGCCCCTATCCCGCGAGAACATTTAGAATGTTCTTGTGAGGCGTTAAGTTCAAAAAGTAGACGAAATTAATGGCTCAAAAAGTCTAGAGATGAATAGTAAAAAATTTCTTATAAAATGGAGAAGGTACCTTCTTTAGATTTCACTTATCTTCTTTCCAAGTGCATCACCATCGATTTTGACACAAAAAAGCCTCTGAACGCACGTGGGCGCATCTTTCCGTCGGTTAAGTTACTGAGGTATTCGATTAAATAGGAGGAGGTCGGAAAATACTTACGTGAAACGTGTGGTATGGGAGCTCCGCCTCTTGAGCTGTGGTGTCCTGAAAGGCCTAAATTTTTTGATGACTTCGGAAGCCCGAGCATTTGTAGAATGTGTTTCTTAAACACTATCAAGGAGTTCTGAAGGGTACCAGATGACGTAGAATTCCGTCTGCTTGAACTTAGCGAGCAAGCTCACTCTTCGCCCTCTGGCTGGGTAACTTGCTACAAGGCCCATTTATTGTTTTCAAGACTATGGTTTCCCATTCCACGAGTCATAGTTGACTTCTTATGTCGATACAGTTTGTCGATCGGCCAGATTTTGCCTCGTGGCTGATACACTCAGGTTTTAACCCAAATATATTCATTGCAAGTGCATAGACAAACGCAATAGTTTATGAGAGATCAAATCCATAGAGACCAGAAAAGCACGACTCTCAGTTTAAAATCGAGTTAAGATAAGAACATATTAAAATGGTGATTGTAACCGAGAAATGAAAACAACGATAAAATAAAAACGATTAACAAAAACGCTAGGCAATAGAGAATTCTGCATGTATTCAGGTTAAAAGTCAAGGTTAACATGCATGATTGATTACTGAAAATAGTTTCCAACTCGAAAGACAAAAACTAGACTAATCTTCTCCCGATGTATTAGATCCTTATCCTCGAATTACTAAAGACAAACTCCCACCGTATTTAGATAATTCGATCATGCATTTCAATTCAGATTCGATAAGTTCATAAGCCCCTAAGAAAATACTCCTGCAAGCAAAGGCACTTATTCATCTAGATTAGATCAGACTTCAAAACCAAATCCCTTTGAGTTTATAATTATATAATCAATGAACTAATTAGCTACTCTAATTCATGCACTAAGAACGAACCTAGACTGAGAACCTAACAAATTTTAATTCATTCTATCAAACTGCAACGATTAACCTGGTTTCCCTTAGGTAAACCCTAAAACCTAACAAAGAGATTACTCAGACATGATTGCAAGAACATAAATCATAGATTGAGTAAACATGAAGAATTAAAAAGCCAAATTGTATTTAAAGAAATCAGAGTTCAGAAATCCTCTCAAATACAGATGTAGATATATTATCTCTCGAACTTCAGCGATAAAACTTGTTCTTATAAACTTTTCTCTCTCAAATAATAAGCCAAAAAGGGCTTTTAATAGTTTTAGAATAAAAGAAAATAAAATCTAAATAATAAAAAACTAATGATAGACTTTGAGGTCAAATGCGTCTTTTAGCTCGTTTTTCCTTCTGTTCGAGATAAGGGATCGATTGATCCAATGATAGATCGATCGATCGATCTAGGCTTGCAGGGATCATTCGATCTAAACACTTTTTCTACATTTTTTTTCTTACTACTTTTTAAGCAGGCCGACAATGACTATGGACTTCTCGGTCACGCTTTCAACACTTTTTCTAAACCAGTTATTCTAAAGAGAGGGAGAGAAAGGATCTAGATCATATTGAAAGAACTTGTCGGTTTTACAGAGAACGGAAGAGAAAAATACCCAGCTTTTAAAGTATAACCAACACCATAAGAAAAAAAAATTAATATCAAATTTAAATCATATCCAAATAGAGCTAGGATCAAATCATTAACAATCCAAAAGACCGGAACTTTCAAAAGCATAGAAATCAATCAATGGGGTTCCAATCCTAAATGCAACAGTTAATCTAAGTCAACAGTTAAGTAGAGAATGATATCGAACTTACACCGGGTTAGTAGTCATCATAGATTTTGGTCATTATTCCTTCGACTCGACTAAACTCATCTAACAAAACGAAAATTCGAAAATTTTTGCCAAAATAACAAAACACCAAAATAATGTTAGTAACTACCATATACCCTCCCCCAGACTTACTTCACACCGTCCCGGTGTGAAAATAAATCCAGAAGAAGGAAAAATGATTAGAATATAAATAAGTCAAAACAACAGAAATCCAAAATAAAAATAAGATACATAAGTCCAAAGTGAAAAAGAAAAGATAACCAGGAATGATAAGTCTGAAGCCTGACCCGAACTGCCAGCTCTTCTCGCTCTACAACCTGAAGAATCCTCGTCTTCATCACTCCTATCTCTATGTGCTTTGAAGCATGCTAGTCGTTTGATCTTTGCTAATGCGCCCCATATCCTCTAAACTATGTTGTGGGTCCTCTCAGCAGCATCCGGCGTCCATCTGAACGTCTTGGCATCCGTGAAGTCGGGTCGTCGAGGTGGCAAGTCATACTCACTGTAATCCTCATGTAGGATAGGTGAGTCATCCTCTGGCCTAGGGTCCCGCTGCCGTGTCTAAGTAGACCGCCTACTACGACCGACCCTTGGGAAAGTTGTGGTGCGTCAGGTACAGGTTCAGCCCAGTCAACCAAGCGATCAGCTCCTGGAAGAAAAAGAATGTTCTCCAGGGAAGTTACGCTAGTAAGATCCTGCTGTGGCAGCTGGATCTTGCACCTCTGACCTTGGTGAACCACCTGGTCGAAAAGAGATAGGGCCAATCCACGCGGTTGCTTGTCTTCGCCGGAGTAAACAACCCAAGAGGAATCCTGACATGTTAGAGAACCGGGTAACTAGGCTACCCATCACCTCAACCCGTTTTGGGTGCCTCAGTGCATCGATCTTCCAGCTAGCTAGGATCTTAGCGAAGATCCATCCAATGTTGGCATCATGGCAAACCGGATCCTGGACAGCCTCATAAGTCACCGCCGTATGATGGCATATGGGAAAATGGAGGAGCCCAAGCTCTTGAGTGAAGACTGCTCCCGCTTCGGACTTCTCGAAGAAAGTACACCCCAATACCTTGAGTGCAATGCGGATAGCCAGGTTATGGATACCGGTAAGCTTCGCCTCTCAAGACTCATACCGCCCATGTGCAATAACTTCCCAAAAATCTGTGTAGGAGTAGAAGTTAGGCAACTCATGTAGGTGACCTTCTGCTCGGGAATCGAAAATTGGACCGAACTCCACCATCGGAATCCTGTGAAGAATATCGAAACAAAAGAATTGTACCTTAGATTCTGCGATGTATGGACTCCGCGGATCTGAACCGGAGCAGAGGATGCAGAATGAGGCTAATAACTGCCTCATATGATCGGGATATAGAGGGTAGTCTCGGAATGGGAAGGTTCCGAGACCCATCCGATGGAAGATCCCCACAACATCACCAACTATTCCCAGTTCCATCAAAATTTGATGATTGGGGAACCGGGTCGGCTCCAGCGAGCTCTTGAGCAAAGCGTTGTAATACATGGAATCATAGTGATCCCATTTTTTGGAGAAGTTGCACTCCTACCAACATTTGTTACTCTTGGGTTGGGAAACCACCAAATCGAGGCGTCAATTTTTGAACCGCTTCTTTGGTTTCCGAGGCCATGGAGATTGTGTGAACTTCGGATCAAGGACCAGATCGACTTCTTCGATCTCCTCGTTGTTGGTGCTGCTATTAGCGATCGCTTTTCCTTTTTCCTTAGCAGTTGCTTTCTTCTTCTTTGCTACTGGCGGTTTAGCCGAAATCGATTGATCGGTTTGTGGTTCAGTTTCCTTAGCGGTTCGGCTCAGAGGGGTTCACCTTATCTTGATAGTTGATGGTTGATGTGGTCCTTCGTCGCTCTTGTTTCCGGAATCATCTGAACCATAGTCGAAGTTTTGTGAATCCATCCAGAAATGAAAGAGACTTTGAAATAGAATGAGTGGCTTGGTCAATCCAAAACAGCCATATCATGAAGTACTAACAACGATCTAGCAATACTAATTCAATTATCAAGAATCAAGATAAACAAGGACCGAGCATTATGAAACATAATCGAAAAACACATAGAGAATTCAGTTAAAACCAAGTGAATCCAAACTATCATCCTAGCAAACCATGTTTAATCCTAGAGCTTTCCACATTCTCAACCAATCCAAACAACTTGACAAAACCATCTAAATTCCACAGATCGATCGATCCAAGCTTGGATCGATCGATCCGAACTTTCGTAAAGTGTTGATTTTAGGATCGATCGATCGGACTTCTTTCTCGAGCAGACACCAAGGGATCGATCGATCTCAACTTTCGTAAAATACCTTTTCACCTGGATCGATCAATATGAACCCTCGACCTGACCATCTTTTTCCCGAACTTCTAAAATACCTTGAACTCAAGACTAAAAGTTAAAAAATTAGTAAACCTAAAACTAAACTGACTCAAAAATCAAAATACTAAGCTAAAGAAAACTCAAAACAGTGGGTTGCCTTCCACTCAGCGCGTGTTTAATGTCATGAGCCTGACGGTACTTACCTCTAAACGGAGGTTGGATCAACAAGAGAAATCTCAAATTCCTCCAGAAGATCTAAGGCAACTAGATAAGGCTTAATCCTTTGCCCATTCACCACAAAGTCATTCCCTTGGCGATTGTTAAAACAACTGCACCGTACGGTTTCACTTGTTTTATCATAAACGGTCTAGACCATCTAGACTTCAACTTTCCAGGGAAAAGTTTCAATCTAGAATTGAACAGTAGTACCTGATCACCTGGTTGAAAGTCTCATGGAATGATTTACTTGTAATGTGCAGCCTTAGTCCTTTCCTTGTAGATTTTGGAGTTCTCATAAGCCAAATGATGAATCTCTTCAATTTCATGCAACTGAATGAGACGCCTTTCTGCTGCTGTCTTTATGTGAAAGTTCAGCACTTGATAGCCCATGCAACTTTGTGCTCCAATCCAACAGTTAAGTTACAGGCTTTACCATAGACAAGGTTGAAAGGTGTAGTATCAAGATGGGTCTTAAAAGCAGTTACGTATGCCCATAGAGCATCATCAAGCTTCAAAGACCAATCTTTCCTAGACCCATTTACCATTTTCTGCAGAATAGCTTTGATATACCTATTAGAAACATCCACTTGTCCACTCATCTGAGGCTGATATGGTGATACAACCTTATGCCTCACCCCATGCTTCCTAAGCAATCCATCAAAGACCCTATCGATGAAATGAGTACCTCCATCACTGATAACAACTCTAGGGACACCAAACCTGGGAAAATCACAGACTTTAACAACTTTAGTACCACTTTCGCATTATTAGTGGGGCTAGCAATTGCTTCAACCCACTTAGATACATAATCAACATCAACCAAAATATAAAGGTTATTATGAGAAACAGGGAAATGACCCATAAAGTCAATTCCCCACACATCAAAAACCTCTACCTCAAGAATGAAGTTTTGTGGCATCTCATTTTGCTTTGAAATGTTCCCTTGTCTCTGACATGAATCGCAGCAAGAGATGTATGCATGAGCATCCCCGAACATAGTTGGCCACTAGAACCCTGCTTGGAGTACCTTAGAAACCGTCTTGAATGTGGCAAAGTGACCAGCATAATCTGAACCATGACAATTATATAGAACATTCTGAATCTCCTCTTCAGGCATACATCTTTGGAACATACCATATTTACAAAGCTTATAGAGATATGGTTCATCCCAGTAGTAATGTCTGACATCCCGCAAGAACTTCTCCTTTCGGTATCGTGAGAAATCATGTGGTATAACATCAACAACTAAGTAGTTAGAAAAACCTCTGAACCATGGAGTAATCAAATCAGTTTTGTGGGGTCTAGTGATGGAGAAATTCGCATCCGCGATAGTGCTTATTGCACAAATGCGTTCCTTTGGAAAAGAATCATCTATAGGAACGTCTTCTACGACTTGAAATCGGGAAAGATGATCTGCAATGTTGTTCTCAATGCCTCTCTTGTCCTTAATCTCCAAATCAAACTCCTGAAAAAGCAAAATCCAACGTAATAATATGGGTTTAACATCCTTTTTAGAAAGGAGATACCGCAACGCCGCATGATCGGTGTGGGCTACTACTTTGGATCCTACTAGATAGGATCTGAATTTCTCAAAGGCAAAGACAATCGGTATGAGCTCTTTCTCAGTTGTTGCATAATTGCGTTGAGCTATATCAAAAGTCCTATAGGGATAGTAAATGACGTTAAGCTTCTTATCCTTTCGCAGTCCAAGAATAGCTCGTACGGTGAAATCACTTGCATCACACATCACTTCAAAGAGCAAATCCCAGTCCGATGGTTGCACAATAGGAGCACTTACCAAAGCTCCTTTGATCGATAAAAAGGAAGATTGGAAATCGTCATCCCATTCAAACTTGACATCCTTGCACAGCAGCTTCATAAGGGGTCTACAAATCTTCGAGAAGTCTTGAATTAATCTTCTATAGAAGCCTGCATGCCCTAAGAAGCTGCGAATGTCCTTAACACATTTATGAGCTTGCAAGTTAGTCATCACTTCTATCTTAGCCTTATCCACTTCAATCCCTTTCTCAAAGATCTTGTCTCCTAACAAAATCCCATTCGTCACCATGAAATGACACTTCTTCCAGTTAAGCACTAAATGCTTCTCTTCACATCTCTGAAGAACCCTGCACAGGTTAGCAAGACATACATCAAAAGAAGAACCATAGATAGAAAAATCATCCATGAAAACTTCCATGATATCTTCAATAAGGTCAGTAAAGATAGACATCATGCATCTCTGACAAGTTGTTGGAGCATTACACAAACTGAAAGTCATCCTGTGATAAGCGTAGATACCAAAAGGACATGTGAATGTTGTCTTCTCCTGATCGTCTGGGTGAATTGGAATATGAAAGAAACCTGAATAACCGTCTAAGAAACAGTAGTAATGGTGATTAGGCAATCTCTCTAACATTTGGTCAATAAAAGGTAAAGGAAAATGATTTTTGCGGGTTGCAGCATTCAATTTCCTATCGTCAATACACATTCTATGACCTGTAATAGTTCTAGTTGGAATCAACTCATTGTTCTCGTTCTTGACCACTGTTATTCCCCCTTTCTTAGTAACTACATGAACAGGACTAACCCAACTACTATCGGATATATGATAAATAATACCTGCATCTAGAAGTTTCATTATCTCTTTCTTAACAACATCTTTCAAGTTAGGATTTAGCCTTCTCTGATGTTCTACAGAAGTCTTGGATTCATCTTCTAAATGTATCCTATGCATGCACAAGTCTGGAGAAATCCCTGTAATATCATCTAAGGTGTAACCTAGAGCTCTACGATAATTTCTTAGCTTAGAAAGAAGTAAGGGAGGTCTCTACGTTATTCAAATCAACATTCATTATCACGGGAGAAGTAGAATTAAGACCTAGAAATGCATAACTTAGCCTGGCTGGAAGAGGTTTAAGTTCCAGTTTTGGAGCTTTCAGCTCGCTCCATTCATCAGTAAGGGGCGCACGGTACTATTTTGGTGGAGACTTGGCAGTTGTCTCCAATGATTCCGCTTGGTTGGCCATCCTTAAAATACTCCTACAAGAGTCTAACATCCTGGTATAACCTGAAACATCATCTCTAAGGGAAAAAGACTCATCAGCAGCGTTAGACAATGCAATCTCTAAAGGATCATCAAGTAAGAATTTATCAGAAAATCCCTCGACATCCTCTGTGATGGTGTCCACCCAAAAGGATTTCGCATCTAGGAATGGTTTCTTCAAAACGTCTTGTAGATTGAACTTCATGACCATATCACCGAGATGAAGATCAATCTTGCCTTTCTTCACATCAATAATAGCTCCAGATGTTGCTAAAAAAGGTCTTCCCAATATGAGAGGATCTTTTGGTTCTTCTCCAAGCTCCAAAACCCACAAAGTCGGTTGGTACAAAAGCTGTCTCAATCTTCACAGGAAGGTTTTCAAGAACTCCTACCAGATACTTCACAGAACGATCAGCAAGGATGAGTGAGATCTTGGGGCCTTTTATATCAGTCATACCCAACCTTTTAGCCACAAAAATAGGCATAAGGTTCACACTAGATCCCAAATTATAAAGAGATCTTGCAAATCTAATATCACCAATCTATACTGATAGAACAAAGCATCATGGATCTCCAAGTTTCTTAGGCATATAGTTTTGAAGTATCGAGCTACATTCTTCTATGATTATCATTTCTCCCTCCTCTAAAGTGATCTTGCTCGTGAGCATGTTCTTGACATACTTCCTTAAAGAAGAAATCATTTGACAAGCATCAGAGAATGGTAACCGAACAGTCAGTTCTTTGATCATCTGCTTGCACTTTGCATCTTCTAGATCTTTCTTAGACTTCTTTGGTTGCACTGGGTATGGAACCTTAGGTTTGTAAACTCGAAATTGAGTTTCAATATTTTGGGGAGTTGGATCGATCGATCTCCTTAGTTTTTGAATCTGAGATCGACGGATCGATCGATACAATCGGGATCGATCGATCTAAACTTATGGAAATCCATGCCTTAATAGGATCGATCGATCCATGCTTGGATCGATCGAGCTCAACATCTGGATCTTTTACAGATTTTTCTAAACTCGCCTTTTCTTCAGGTTTTTTCAGTTTCTTTGACCAGAACTTCATCAGCTTTTTCTTTCACAACCAGAGACTTTCCACTTCTCAACATAACAGCATGCACAAACTCCTCATGGGTGGTCTCTTCACAGCTTCTACGGTTTGAACCACTTGAGTATCCAAATGTTGGCTTTCGAATTTTTGATTCAAATCACCATATATGATATCCATATTAACATTCAAGTTCCTCTCGGTCTGTTGCTGACCTTATAGTATCATTTTTTGCAAAGCTTCCATCTTATCCTCTTGTTGAGCTTGAGGTGGAGGTGCTTGTTGATAAACAGGCTGAGATTGTTGTTGAAAGCTCCATGAATTGTATTTTGGAACAAAGCTCAAATTCCGGTTCCCTTGAAAACCATTCCCTCTAGCGTTTTGCACAAAAGCCTTATGGACAAAACCTTTGTTGAACCCTTGATTATATCTTTGGTTGAACACTCTCTGACCTTGGCTATTGATGTAGCTCACTTCTTCTTCTACAACTTGAGGTGCTTGAAGAGCAAAAAAAAATCCACTTCTGCCTTCTTTACGTCTTCAGACAACCACAACAGTTTCTAATTCTGATTATTGAGAAGTTGAGTAAGAAGCATTTTCACTTCAGCTAGTTATGAGGATTCTGAGTTAGATGATCCTCCCCTTTTATCCAAATGTGGGAAATGATTACTGCTACTTGCACCTAAGTTGCCTATAAGCTGATATGCTTCATACACTGACTTGGTTATAAAATTTCCATTACTAGATATATCCAAAGAAAGCCGATATTGCTGCTTTATACCTCTGTAAAAGGTGTTTAGAAGATTCAGCTTCAAAAATGAATGGTGAGGACAATCCCAAAGATACTCCTTGAATCTATCCCAAACTTCATAGAAAGACTCTGAGGGACCTTGATGAAACTGAGAAATCTGGTTTCTCAGATTATTAGTCCTAGTGGGAGTGTAGAACTTGGATTTACAGTCATCCCAAGTTTCTTTGGAGTTAGGTGGTAAAGACTTTAGCCACCTTAGAGCTCTGTCCGCTAGAGAATGATTAGAAAGTTTACAATTCATAAAGTCTCGAGGGACTCCATCAATATGGACAATGCTGCATATGTCCTCAAAGCTGTCTATGTGATCCATGGGATGCTTAGTAGGAAGACCAC
>OVBE01007743.1:0-18073 GCA_900406425.1 Iberis pinnata
ATATTCGAAATTATCAACAATTTTAATATATAAAAATCGATCCAAAATATATAATACATTTCATTAAATCTATAATCGTAATTTTGAATCTGAGGATTAACGTGGTCGCGACACGTAAGCCAACTCACTTCCGATTTAATATGTATGATAGTTTAATGATAATTTTCCATTTTTTAAGTGACAATCCATCATATTTATTTACAAAGGCACATCCTACTATAACATCTTAAAAACATACTCAAAGCATTGAAATACGCCACCTACATGGCCGCATGACATATGAAGAGAAATTCCAGTCTTTTCTATGAGCAGATTGTGTCACTATAAAAAAATTTATCTTGTCATAAATCTTTTTCATTAGAATTTTTATAAGATTTTTAACGAGGCAATACACAATCGGTAAATAGAGAATAAGAGTGAATATTATAGAATATGGATAGTTATGCATATATCCATTTAACGATAATACTAATTTAATATTATTATACTCTTAACTTAATATGAAATAGTGCATGTATATCCATTTTTGTCATCAATACTAGTATTAAATTAATTTAGAGTACATACAACTAAAGGTGGATTTGATCTGCTTACTTGAATAGCCAAGCCATTCGAAAGATCATTTTGAGTTCTAGATATATGTACAAAAGATAAGTTTGTAAGCATATTACACCGAGATAACAAATATGTTAAGATATTAGTAGTGTCATGTTTCCATAGCTTTGAATGAAAGTCAATCTCCTGGACTTGTTGGTGAAGAGTTATTAACTCTTTGCAATCACATTGACAATCAATTATTGATATTCAAACCTTCGATCCTGCACCAAGCTTTCCATAAGACTTAAGGTTTCTGCTTTAAATAGTGTTCGTGTTGGAGGTAAAGATTCGAAGTGTGCCTTGAGATGTGATAGTCCATGCAATGCCAATTGTCTTGGACACCCAAGAAGCATTTGTAGATAAAACAACAACATTAGTGAGGCTATGGGTAATAGGAGAAGTAGTTTACTCAGCTAAGATTGACCATTAAACCATTGATAAAGATCAATGATTGCTTGATATATGACATCAGGAATACATCACATTTTATTCTGATATAGCAACGCATTTCACATTTTCATATTCTCCATAGAAGGTATGGAGCTAACCCTTGCAAGAATCTATTCTTAACATCTTCAACTGAATACATTTGAGTTTTAAGCACATACATGCAGTAGCACAGGTTATCAATGGAGCAAAATCCTAGATTTCCTTGGAAACTCTACAAGAAAAAAATATATAATGAATTGTTTCTTCCTCTTCCCCATACAATGTACATACTGCTTGTAATCAGTTTACTATGCACACTTAAGCCTTTGTTCACTAGTCTCCATAGAAAATGTTTGAACTTTCCTTGAACTGGGAGTTGCCAGAGTACCTTTAATAAAAGATTGGATTCTACAGTGACTACGGCTATTGATGTTTCAAAATGTAAGAGATGGTAGCCACAGCGAACTAAATAAATTTTAGAACTTAGTGAACTTCCATATTGGCCTGTTAGGGTGATTTAGCATTGACAGTCTTAACGTTTTGACTAAAGGCACATCATCTTGATGTAGTGTTATAGAGAGCTTTTGAAGGGACCAATGATGGCCATAGTCGTCAAATAGCATATTAATCGTGTCTTCATTCTCTTGAACATTATCTAGTAAATTAGCTGGTGTATACTGATCATATGGCACACAATTATCTTTCCATATTCTAACCATAGCCACAACGCCCAATAAATCCTTTTTATCAATTGCATCCCCTATCACTTCTCCAAGAATGGCTAGGTCTTGCACCAATTTCAACATCTAATAGAGAGACAGATTGTTAATACTTAGCTTTAAATACCTGAGTAAGAAGAGAATTGGCTCATTCAACATTCCCCACCCCTGTTTGGCAAGCATAGCAATGTTGAAACTGTGGATCTCTCTAAATTATCATACCCCCACATGCTTAATAATTTGTCACTTTGGCCCAAGAGATCTAGTTGATTTTGTTCTCATCCTTTGAAGCTCCCCATCAGTACTTCCTTATTAAAGATGTGATCCTTTTGATGATTGATTTGGGAAGAAGGAAACATGACATGGTATAAGTTAGTAACGTTGTTATTACTGCCTTAAGCAAATTTTCCTTACCTCCACCAGACAAGAAACGAGTAGACCATTGATCCAATTCGCTTTCCACCCTCTAAATAATCAAATGGAAGACTGCAGTTTTGTTATTACTGATAATTTCATGCAGTCCTAAATATCTACCCAAACCCCTATTTTTGTAATGCCAGTAAGGTTTTGTAAATGTTGTTTTACATTTATAGGACAATGCTTGCTAGAAAGAATAGATGATTTTTTGAAATTCACTGCCTATACAGAAAAGGCTCCATACAATCTAAGTCTCTTAAGTAAATGGTCACACTCTAAAGCATCTACTTTGCAAAACAAAAGGAGTCATCTGCATAAAATAGATGTAATATTGTTGGCTCATTGCCACTAGCCTTAAAACTACTAATATGCTTTCTAGCTACCAATCCTTAATTAAAAAGATAAGCCTTCAGAGACGATAAGATATAAATATGGTGCATGAATGATGGTCTATTCTCGGTCAAATCAGCTTATGGTTTGATCTCCCAAGCAACTAAATTAAGCATTTATAAGCAAATCTGGGAAGTGTGTGCCCAAGAACATGTGAAAGTTTTTCTTTGGCTTGTTTCTCATCAAATTATCTTGACTAATTTGGAACGAAGGAGGCTCACGTTTACTTCGGATCCAGCTTGTGTGGTGTGCAAGGGAGGTGAAGAATCAATATTTCATGTTCTAAGAGATTGCCTATCAATTAAAGGTATTTAGAATCGGTTGGTTCCGGTGAATAAGCAGGCTGGCTTTTTCAGCATTTCTTTGCTGGAATAGTTGTTTGAAAATCTTAAAGAAGAGGCATGGGCCTATTTATTTGCAACTACGTTATAGTGGGTGTGGAAATGGCGTTGTGAGTATATGTTTGGTGTAGTTGGAAAATGCAGGGATCGGGTAAGCTTCTTACGGGGCTTGGCTACGAAAAAAAATCACACTATATGCGGAAATGAAAGGGGAAGGGCCAATGGAAGATTTTTGCGGTTAATTGTTCAGTGGGAGCAACCTGAATCTGGTTGGATGAAAGTTAACACCGATGGAGCTTCGAAGGGGAACCCGGGAAGAGCTGCTACGGGAGGAGTAATCAGAGACTCAAGCGATGTCTGGATAGGTGGTTTTTCACTGAATATCGGCATTTATTCAGAGATACTTGCGGAACTCTGTAGAGTATATTATGGTCTATGGTTGGCTTGGAATAAAGGAGCAAGAAGAGTAATTTTGGAGGCGGATTCAAGTTGTGTACGAAGATTCATGGAGAAAGAGATCCATTCCTCACACCTTTTGTCATTCCTGGTACATTTGTGCCACGGCTTATTAAGAAGAGACTAGATAGTCAAGTTCACACTTGTTTTTAGAGAAGCTAATAGGGTAGCAGATAGTTTAGCCAATCATGCTTTTAATCTTTCTTTAAGTTTTAACTTTTGTGAGGAACCTCCTGATAATGTTAGATCTGTGTTTTTGAGGATCTAGCCGGGTTGTCTTCTGAACGTGTTACAATTTTGTAATTCTTTATTTTATATTCTTTAAGTAAAGAAAAAATTGAAGAATTGGTCACCTTTTACTTGCCTAATTTGAGAATAAGGTATATTTTAAAATATTGGTGATTAGGTTCTTTTACCTTATTAGATTACCATTATATCATTCCTTATATTTTCAATTAATTATGTAAATTAATATTTTAAATTTAATTATATAAATTATAAAATTTATTTAAACTAAAATGCAAAAAAAAAAAAGAATTAAGGAAAGTTAAAGAAACTTATCTTTTTACCTAGGGGAGCATCGATTGTTTTCTATGCCACATTCACCTTCCTTAGAAACTTATCACACCCAATTTAGTTTATGTCGATGGTTTCTATCCGCCGCTTTCTCTCCGGTCAATGGAGACTCTCCGCCTCGTTATCCTGGTTTTTAATCTTCTTCTCTATATTCTCTTTTTTGATTTGTGTCTTCTTCAAGGTTTTCATTTCTTCTTTTCGATTTTCTTCTCCTAGTTCTTATTGATTTCTTCTCTTAGATTTAGATTTATCCATCGCATTACTTCTTGTGTTTCTTTCCTCCATTACAACTTCCTTAGATTGATGTATTCATCTGCTTTTTGCAATTTTGATAATTGGCTCTTTGGATAGTGTTTGCGATTTTGGGTATTTTCCTCCATTAAACCTTTTGTAGAATGATTTCTTCATATGCTTTTTGCGATTTGGATCTTATCGTCTTCTTTGACTGTTTTTGTGATTTAGGGTTTTGAGTGTTCTTATTAGATTTTTCTGAATTCGATTGTTCTGGTTTTGAGTGTTCTTGATTGTTACGTTATAGTTGATAATTTATGCTTATTTTGATTTATCAGGTTTCGATATTTTTGGTGGTAGTTTTCATTTCGACATTAGAGGTTTTACATTCATGTGAATATATTGCATACACGTGCATATAAATTATACACTTGAATTAGAATTGAAAATATGAACCGCATCCATTCATGTGCATAGTAGTGTAAATTTGGTCATGTCGTGCAACTCTTATTCAACATTGTTTGAAGTTATATTATGTTTAGATTGTGATGCGGACCTTTTATGAACTACATCCATTCATGTGTTTGAATTTTTGCAACATTTAACAAGTATGATTTTAAGTTTTAGCCTAATAATTATGTGGATGATGCAATGGAGGGTGCTCAGATGGTTGTGGAGGATACAAGTCATGGTGCTCAGAAAGATGTAATGAAGGGTGCACAGGTTGACTTGCTAAATGATTCCCGGGACAATGATCGAATAAGAAAGGTGTTGTTTTCTTAATATTCAGTCTTGTCCTTTTCAGATTTTCGTTATTAGTTGTTCGTCTTCATCTTGTATTTCTAATGTTTTTTTATTTACGTCGTAGGAAAAAATGATTGATGGAACTACTAAAGATATTGGCATTCATAATCGCACGAGACGCATATGTAATCAGTCAGCAGTAACTAAATCTCTGTACACAAAAGAGTCTAGGAAACAAGAGGTACAATCAAGCGTTCATACATTATTAATGTACAATCACCATAACCAATGTAAATGTTGTAATGTGGTAGGTAGGAATTAATCTACGCTTATTATATTGAATTGAACTTTTTAGCAATTGTGTTTGTCTTACATAAACAATATACATACATACACATGAACAAAATAATTAATCAAATTTTTTGTGTGAAAAATTTACATATACATGAATAAAATTCATTCATGTGTAAAAATGACATACATGTGAATAGACTGCATTCATGTGAATTTACGTAACAAACGTGATTTGGTATCAAAACAATCATATCTACGCTTAAAAAAAATCAAGAATATTTCATAGTTTCCTTATATTGATCTACGCTTATTATATTATCGTAATGTCCATTTTTACATTAGAATTTTTTTTACCTTTAAATAATTAAATCTTATTTTCCAATTTTAATGACACATATATATTACAAATAATTCAGATTAATAATGCAGGGTTATTTTCGGAATTTTTTTTTACACTTTCCTAAAGACCACTCAAACTTCAAATTATAGACACAAACACACATGTTTTTTCTAATTACAAATAAAAAAGCATCTCATTTATTGAAATACTCTTAAATAAGTCTTAGGGTGCATACAAAAAAAAAGCTAGTGGTCAAAGCGAAAACAAAATAAGCTTCAAATACTCTGATAGATTAGGAGTGTCAAAATGGTTACATTTATCCAAAGCAATCCATATCCATATTAGTTGAGTAACAAATGGGTAATGGATAACCCAACCCATTTGGTAAATGGTTTGGATCAACCCATAACTCATTTAAATTAATAGATTAATGGTTTATTTGGGTTGATCCACAATATAAAGTTCCTTTGAAGCTACTATGTGAAAGATCTTCATTCTTCAAAAACAAACCAGTCTCACAACAAGTAGCAATTAACCTCAACATCATCATTCATCAACCAAAAACACGTTTAACAAGAATCAATCAACAACAATGCAATTAAGAAAGTTCATACCGCACGAGACTATTTGGAAAAAAAACTACATGTGAAGATTGTGGCATCAAGCCTGAACAGGTCTCTCACTCATCTTATTCTTTATTCTTCGATGTTCTGAACTTTTGGGAGAATGAGAGAGTTATGAATATCTAAATTAATTATCCAAATTAACCTCAACATCATCATTCGTCAACCAAAGACACGTTTCTACACAGTCTTCGTATTTACAAAGTAAAGTTCAAGTGAAGACACAAACACAAAAAGTCAACAACCTACACAAGTAAACCAAATTTATGTCTTTCAAAACAAAGTGAAAACAAAGATATTGTATGCGTTCTTTTTCTCCATCTTTTCCTTCTACAATACTTGAACTTGATCGAATAACAACCATCTCGCCTTCACTGTTATTTTTTACAATTCATAACAAAAGCATCAATAGATATATGAACCAAATCTTGTCATCAAAAAGACAAAGTCTTATACCTTCATCATCAACCATATAACCAAATATCCAAGAACGCCTACAAAGTAAAGCTTGGACGTTACTAGGAAGAAGTCGACTTTGAAACTTTTTTATCACATGAGATCCAATGCTAAAAGAATATTCTGAAGCCACAATGGTTATGGGGATCCTAAGCACATCCATTGCCATGTATGTTAACGCACCAAATCGATGCCTATTCTCTTTCCAATAATGCGATACATTTAAATTAGGATGATTTCTCATCTCTAATTTTTGATCCTTTAAATACATATCCAAAGCTGACTTTCCTTCTTCCATGTAGTCAGGAAGATCATCTAAGTCGAACAAATCCTATATCCTTTAAAATCCATGTTAAGATATACGAAAAAGAAGTATAAGCCAAATAATTTAAACTTTGTATTAAATAGTGTGTACTTACATCTTGAACTCCTAAACTTCCTCTTCCTCATCCGGGAACACGAGAATCCACTCTTGTAGAACTCACAACAAAAATTAAAGGAAAGTTTCTCCGATATTCTTTAAAGAGCTCATACAGTTTACTTTTAAGATGATCTATTTTCTCTTGGGTATTCAACGGCATCATAACATCATTTCAAAAGTCTAAATTTCATCCTAGGATCCTAAACAGCCCCCATTGCAAGAATTACGCTATATTGCACCCAATATTTATCGAACTTCGTTCTCATCTTAGAAATCATATCTCGAATAACATAATCTTCACTACTCCTATTCACCTCCAATAAACATTGAATCTTCCAAATATGTCCAAAATATAAGTTAGACGTTGAGTAACTTCTCCATTACGTTAAAGTAGTAATACTATAAAATAGCATCAAAATATCATATATAGTTTTTGTCCTATTCCATTCTTCACTTGATGGACAATTCTTGTAGCTTTTATCAACCACTCTAAACCTATTCAAAGCACGCTTATACCATAGGAATGAATCTACAGGGCTATCACCTTCTTTGGCCAGATCTTCCAACCTTTTCACAATTACAATTCACAGCGCCCTTTAGGAATATGAAAGAAGAGGTACGAAGTAACTCGACTGTAATAAGAGGGGCTTGCTGGTTTTACCATCATCCAATCCACAAGAAATCGAATGAAACCTGGCGAAAAAGAAGTGAACACTTTGTAACGAAGCTTCGTCTTTCTTTTTCTTCAAGTCCCAAATCCGTTCTCGCTTTCCGCTACTAACGGGGTCTCGGTTGATTTCCTTTCCTTTAGCTACTTAGATGTTTCAGTTCGCTAAGTTTTCAAAGTCCAAAAAGCATAGGCTAGCCATGGAGCTTGGATACGGTTTCCCGATCGGAGATCCATGGATCACAAACGGTATCTCCCCATGGACTTTCGCCTCTAAAAGCGTCCTTCCTTCTCAATGCTCGAGCATCCATCCAATGTATTCTTTTCGGTCTTGTACTCACGGTACACTGAACACCATATAAATCTCGATGAAACTCACTAAAAGTGGGTGCGGATTCGAACCGCTCACATAAGGATTTACAGTCCTGCACTCTACCAGAGCTACTACCTGTTACCACTTTCTTTTAAACTCGTAAAGGTAAAGAAAGGATCCGCCTCAACTAACTGATCTATCAACTTTATTTCCTCTCTTATGAAATTGATAGTTTGTGAGAGGAATGCAATAACTCGATTATCTTATTTCCAGCAACAGCTCTTTCTATCTTTCTGCTCCATCCTTCTTCTTCTTACAATATTTTGAGTGAGATGAACAGATCACTCTCCTCTAAGCAGCCTTCTGATTATATACGTATTATTCTGTCAATCGAGAAGCCTGGTTTGTCTGTCTCTTCTTTTGGAACGAGATTTCACTCTTTCTTCTTTGGGAACTCCAAGTTGTTTAGCTTTCATTCTTCCTTCATTGGGAATAAGCTGTTATTGAACTGTGTTCTTTCCTTATTCCCCTGGTTTCACCGGTTGGCATGTGCCCGTACTACTCGTAAGCTAACCACTAACCTAATCTGCATCTATCATCCGGAACATCTTATGTTTTTTTCTGAGACTTTTTGTATTAGCTTGTTTTGTTATCAGAGGGTTCGTTTTTGTAAGGCGTAGTTCACCCCCTATGGAAGTGAGCTAGTTAATCACATCTTACTTCTTGAGTGATCCTGGAGGCAGGGCTAAGGCAGAGGGAAGGTGTGGTTCGCTTACTTCTACCTGGGAGAGAAAGTCCCCTTCTTGAGAAGCGGAAGAATGGAAAGGAGGACTAATGGGATGGTAGAAGGCGTAGCCGAGGCCATTAGTGTGAGTGAGCGGCTGCTATGGTATCATGTGTAGGGAAGGAAGACTAATGGGATGGTAGAAGGCGTAGCCAAGGCCATTAGTCTGAGTGAGCGGCTCTGCTTGTCTTTGACTAGGAAGTGAGTTTTCTCATCTAGTGTAGGAAGTGAGTGTTGTGTAGCTATTCATTAGCTATTGAAGGAATCTTTCTTTTCAGAGAACAATGCAAGCTAGGAAGTCTCCTGAATCTCCCTTCTAGGCTGCAGTGTTGCTAGCCGAGTGAGTAGAAGTAGAATGTTCTGTTCCCCCTTAACCTAAGTAGCTATTTTTCTAAGCATGACAGTTTCCAGGGATCCAGAGAAGTGAGTTATCTAGGCTCTACATCGAGGAATCGAGTGTAAGGTGTAAGGAGTATCTAACACTATGAGGTGTAGCTATCTGAGCAATCCTTGTTGTATGGACAGTGTTTTATCTTTCTTTATCCTTTCTCTCTTTTGATTGAATATGTTCTTTCTAAAGTCAAGGAAAGGGAATATCAAGCATCAAGTAAGTTGAATTCCACCTATTCTGAAAGTCCAAAGACATTATTACTTCGTTGTTACCTTCTATACATTCTAATTAGGTCCGGGCATAATTCCCGAGACCCGAAACCCGACTTAGACCCGGCCCAAAAAAACCCGAACCATAGAATTAAAATACCCTATTGGGTTTTAATATGGTGAGTTACGGGTATCCGAACCGGACCCGATCTGAACCCGAGAACCGGTCGGGTACCCGAAGAACCGAAATTGTTGTTAGGAGAGTTTGAGTTGTTTCACTTTGGAGAATTTGAGTTGTTTCAAAACTCAATTTGATTTTTGTTTATGTATATTGGAACTAACTTTGAGTTTTATTTGAAATTGAAATTGATTTTGAGTTGTTAAAGAATTGGACAATTGGTTTTGAGTTTTTTTTACATATTTTAATTCTAAAATTTTCGGGTATATGAAAAAATTTTGGGTAATTTATGAATTTTCGGGTATTTTTATATTTTCGGGTCCATTCGGGTTTTTTGCGGTTCTGAGATTCTGGACCCGAACCGACCCTGACCCGTCTAAACCCGATCTAGACCCGAAAACCCAGAATCTGACCCGAGGACCCGAATGCCCAGCCCTAATTCTGATAGTGCAATCCTTCTAGATGTTGAACCTTTCACATACTTAACCGTATCTCTAATTTTTGTCAATGCATCACTAATAACCGCTAAGCCATCTTGTACAATGAGGTTTAAGATATGTGCACAACATCGAACATGAAAAAACTCCCCTTTGCTAACCATATTATCATCTAAATTCAATCGGTCTTTCAATATGTCGTGCAAACAATTATTAGACGTAGCATTATCTAAGGTCAAAGTGAAAACCTTTTTCTCTATTCCTCACTCTTTCAAACATTCATGGATCTTACTAGCTAAAGCATCACCGGTGTGGGGAGGAAGCATATCACAGAAAGACAAAATCTTATTGTGTAGTATCCACTTTGCATCGACATAATGAGCAGTCAAAACTAATTATCCATCTCCAGATAGTGCACTCCAACAATTAGAAGTCAAACATACTCTACTAGGAATATTTGCTAACTCAGACCTCGATTTCAGTTTTTCTTTTTCCCAAGTTTTTATCACATCGGTTGCAGCAGTGTTTCGAGTATAACACATATATTCCGGGTACAAATAACTAAAATAATCCTTAAGCTCCTCATATTCAACGCAAAGAAAAGGAAGGTTATGTCTAATAATCACCCTACTAAACTTTTCCCTAGCAACTTTATCATCAATCTTCACTAAGTTCCTTTCAACATCCAAACTTTCGGAACATCTTTCATAATGGCGTTTTAAATTAGATGTTCCACTAGATGGAAACCAAGAATAACTTTTTGGACATTTCTTACAATATGCCCTTTCATCACCATTCTCATCTTTTCTTACCGTAAAGTAACTTCATGCAGTTGATCTCTTACTTCTTTTCAAATGAAAAGAAGAACTTACTACAATTTTTGATTGTGATGCATTTGTTGAGGATTGACCACCACCATCACTATTGGGAAGATATTCTTCCTCATTTTCCATCGTGTTAGACATAGAATTAGCTGAAAAGGATCAAAAATAGTGAATAAAATCAGATTCACTAAGTACTTGGGAAAAATTGGGTTACTCCATGTCTATTTCTTCTTCTTCTAAGTTATTAAGAGTTTGTAATATCTTGTAAAACTGTAGTTTTCTTTTAAATTGCTTTCATCATCGATCCCCAACAAGAACAATTCATAATGGACTCAAAAATTGGATAAATTTTCAAAGTAAACACAAATCCAAATCTCACCTTGCATACTATTTCAAATAAGAATTTACTCTTAAGAAAATGGCGAAATGAACAAATGTACAACAACAAAAATTTATCCAGAATCATAACAAACTTCTACTCTAATCATAACAAATTAACATTAATCTATTTGAACACTTTCTTGATAATGATAATGATAATGATGATAGATCTTAGATTTTTCAAACACAAATCTCGTGACTTTTGGAAGTTATGGATCAGATTTATATTCCCACTAGATCTTAGATCAAATAATATTAATATATTGTCTCCCTAGGAAATCGGATCAAAGAATGAGGCAGAGAAATCATGTGGTATATGCATAAAACATGATCGCAACAGAATTGAGAAAGCTACAAAAAGCAGACAAATCATCAACGTAAGAAGAAGAAATCATCTAAGTGATGGAGAAAATGGCGAATACAGAGGCAGAATTATCATCTAAACCAAACCTAGAAGAGTTATTTGAGCAAACGCGAGCTCAAATCTGTGAATTCAGCTCATAGACTAATCCTAAAATTGATAAGAGAAATAAATCTTGAAGCATGAAGAAAATTCAGAAAAAGAAAAAAATTACCACAAAACTGAGATTTCATACAGATGAAAATGATGATCTTCTTCACTGTCAGATGCTTTTGGAAAGATTCTCAAAAAAAAGTTATGGAGATGAAGAAGATGAAAGAAGAGAATTTGAGTTTTGAGTTATGTCGACAAAGAAAGGATAGGGTTTTTTTTACTGTCTAAAAAATTAAGTGGTCTGGATTTGGATTTAACACAAACCATTTTAAACCAATCCAATATATTCATTTATCCATTTGATCCATAAATTCATTAAACTCATATATTTGGTTTGGATTAGGCTGGATAAACCCATCATATATTTGGTTTGGATTAGGCTGGATAAACCCAAACAATTATATCCATTTTGACATCTCTAGATAAGATCTTAAATGGATCAGATGTTTGAGAACAGAAAGGAAGAGAGAAATGAGGAAGAAAATGGTATTATGATGATCTGTTTGTTGTAAGAGAAGCTAAATACTAAACAGTAGAGAATAATAGCAACTTGGGCTTCAAAATCCTTCTTCTACGTCGTAAGCCCAATAAGCCCACTTCAAATCTTCCAGTCATAACATACTCACCATTCAGTTTTCGTCTGCGATGATTTTCTTGTCCAAACGAAAGAGATAATCCGCAAACTAAGCACCCTTTCTCATGGCCTTCTCAGTGTTAGCTCCTGTTTTGTTCCTCTGTCCTCATCAGTGTAGCGATCTGTCCCGTGGCTTAGGATTCAGACGAGCCAATGGAATTCTACCTGTTCCTCGTTCACTTAGCTCCATCAATTTCGGTGCGGAGAAGGTTGGAAGATTGAGAGCCGTACCTCCTCTTCTTTTCAAAGATCTAGATGCTGATGATTTCCGGCATCCTCTAGATAAGCAGGTTGTTCAATTGGAACCTTTGGACTTTCAAATTTTGATGATGTGATTTCAAGAGTGTCACTCTTGTTTTGCTGCAGAACACGTTGTTACTCAGGGCCATTCCAGGGTTGAGCGAGTTCGGGAAAGCTCTTTTAGGTTAATTTTCACAACTAGAGCTCTTTCTTGTTCCTTTTGATATGAGATATTTTGATTTATCAGACTGTTGTAGGATCAATGACGGAACAGATCATGCTTCTTGAGAACATTGGAACTTCTGTTCTTGTCTCCAAGAATCAGGTTACTTGTGGTTCAATGTCCCGACTCCTTATCTATTCGCCTTTCAAAATTTAGACATGATGTTTGTTATATTTTGCTATCTCAGCTCTCTGATCTTCATGCTTTGTTGCTCGAGGCTGCTGAGATTTTGAGCATAGAGTCTCCTGATCTCTATGTTCGACAAAGTCCTGTTCCAAATGCATATACACTGGCAATTAGCGGTAAGAAGCCGTTTATAGTAGTTCATACCAGCCTGATCGAGCTTCTGACTCGCGAGGAGCTACAGGTTCATACAATGCGTTACAACTTCTATGTGCTTTGATTTGGAACAACAATATTGAACCTAACCATGAATACTAGTATTATGTGATCAGGATTTATTGTACCAAAATCTGACAGTTCTTACCTCAAAACTAGGCTGTCTTGGCTCATGAGTTAGGCCATCTGAAGTGTGATCACGGCGTGTGGCTCACATTTGCAAATATTCTTACTCTTGGTGCTTATACAGTTCCTGGTAGGTACCACTCTCGCTAGTGTTCAGTGTTCTGGAAATCTTTAAGCCTGAGTAAAAGGAGTTAAACAGAAGTTTCAATTTGCAGTGCTAAGTTGAATTATGTTGTTTATAGCTTTTGGGCAAATGATTGCTCGAACCCTGGAAGAACAGTTACTTCGGTGGCTGCGTTCAGCAGAGCTGACTTGTGATCGTGCAGCTCTTCTTGTTGCCCAAGATCCAAAGGTAACAAGTTTAAAACCCATACAACAAACTAATCATTGAATGTTTCTAGTTATTGTTTCTATAATATCTTTTATGCGCTTCCAAGAGGTTGTCATATCAGTTCTGATGAAATTAGCTGGAGGATGCCCATCAATAGCTGATCAGCTAAATGTCGATGCGTTTTTAGAACAAGCTCGATCATATGACAAAGCTTCTTCAAGCCCCTTGGGTTGGTACATAAGGTGAGAGAGTTAAAACTATACAATAATGGCAGGTGAATATTCTCATAAACTTCTTAATTGTTTACAGAAATGCTCAGACTAGTCAACTTTCGCATCCATTACCGGTTCTCCGTGCACGTGAGATTGATGAATGGTCAAGGAGTCTCGAGTACAGAAGTATCCTGAAACGGGCAAATAAAATAAACACGGTGCAGAAGGTCTAGTGGTGTTCAGGATACAATAAAATGAAGCAAGCATGTATAGGTAAGAAAGAAGAAGAGAGACTGAATTTTTAAGTCTAAATAGATACTGTAAAACTATTGTATTTGTATATGTATATGTATATTCCAGGAAACAAAAGGATTATATAGAAAAATTTGTATTAATAACCTAAACCACTCTGGCGGTTTTCCATTCGATTGCTTCCCTAAATGAGTCTTAAACCATGACGAAATTGATGAAAACAGAGACAAAAATATACTCCATCTTTTAATGTACGTGTGCATCGACCGGTGTTTAATTCCAAAAAACCCAACATATCTAATATATATTTTTATGATTTTACTTATACCATATAAATTTTAATTTTTATAAAAACATAGCATATATATATGGATATAGTATGAATTTTAATCAAAAATTCCATGAAACTAAAAGAAATCGATAAATTTAATTAAAATACAAACAGAATAATATGTATATATAATATAATTTATATATGTTGAAATAGTTTTATATTTATGAATTTTATTTCATCGAGTTTATCTTATTTTAAGTTTTAATTTTAATATATAATTTGATATATATGAATTTCTTCAAATAGCATCAAAAGAAATTCAAATTTTAAAAATAACACACTCCCAAATGTTCCAAATATAACACACATTCTCAAATGTTTCAAAAATAGTACGAACATAAAAAATAAATTTTAAGGGCTTAGAATTTAAAATTTTGGTTTTGGGTTCACTAAATAGAGTTTAGAGTTTAGTTTTGAAAGATGTGAGTTTGGTTTTGGAGGTTTAGGTTTTAAATTTGAAGTTTTAAAGTTAATTTAAATTTTGTGTTATTTTTGGAATAAAACCATTTTTTATGCTATTTTTGGAAAAAATGTTATTTTTAGAACTTTTGGAGGTGTGTGCTACTTCTTGAATTACTTAATTTTTGTGTTATTTCTAAGAATTTTATATAATGTTAAAGAAATGCTCAGAGTCCACTATATATTTTGTAGAACTTTTTTTGTGTGGACTATTTGTTTTTGAATTGTTTCTTTTATTCAAAATGACCTTTTTGAAAGTTTATTATATTTCGGGTAAAAACTTTTTTAAATCTCTAAAGTGACATTCATTAGCAACTTAAACATTGACATTTAACGTATTAAACCTCCAACTTTATTACCGCAAAAAATGATTACTGGAACAATAACTTTTTTTGGCGATGATATGACACAAAATAATATTTTTTAATTAAAATATATTTAATAATTATTATATTATAAAAATTCAAAAACATAAAAAATTATAAAAATTCAAAACAATTATAAATAAATCATAAAAAATTAAAATAAATTAAAAGAAAAGTTTGAGATTACGAACCTGGTCATGCGACGAAGGCACACGAGAGCTCCTTCGGTTTTCGTCTGTTAATGCGACGAATGAACAATTTGAGATTACAAACCTTTGATTTTCGTCTCTATCACTCTGTAAATCTATTTCTTCAGCATTACCTCTAGTTTTCTTCTGTTGTCGCAGCAGTTATGATTGAAATTGGGGTTTTTTTCTTTTTATGAAACGACGTCGTTTCAAGGCATATTAACGATTTTTAAAACAAACAATTAACGGGTTAGACTTTCATTAAATGTTGATTAATTTAATGTCTATAATGACCAACAAAAGTATAAGCTTTAAATGGCCAAAATCTGAAAATTAAAGATTTAAATGGACCACTTAAAAGTTCAATAATTTTTTTGCTTAAAGTGATAAGTTTAGGCTTTTCTAACTAATTTCCCTAATAATAAATGTGTGGTTGACAAATAAAAAAAAGTTGGGGTTTCGGACGTAGCATAAACGAACCATTGTTTTGTTTAATCGTCGACATTTTTGTTCGGTCCTTATAGGTTTTGTTAATTGTCAACGATTCCATTCTAAAGCAAAAAAGACCTAGTCCAAAGTAGTTTAAAGTGAATTCAAACTCGTGTATCCATAACGTTAGAGAAGTAGTAGATGGGTACATCAAAAAAAGAATAAGTGTGCGTCTTCGTGTTTTCATCATTTCCGTTTTCATTAGCGTTTTTCATCTGTTTTATTTCTCGTTTTCTAGGGAACCCCTCACCAACTATTGTGATATGATATTATCATATCGTAACAAGTTATATTCATGTGTATCTCTCTGTTTATTTAGCCTAGATTTCAGCAGAGTAGATAACTAAATACTCTTGTATATATAGCTTTGGTTAACGATCAATAAAGGCAACACAGAAACTTGATACACAACAATAGTTTCTGATATGGTATCAGAGCCAGATCGGTTCATATCAATCTAATCTATGATTTTTTTTTCTTTTCTTTGACCTAATTACGTTTTTCTTTTTATTCTTTGAACGTAACAAAATTCCACGATGGTAGACTCAACTCCAAAAAATACAGAGAGCAGTGGGGAGAGATCTGAGATATCTAAAAATCGGGTAGAAGCTACAAGGAGAACGATATCTCCATATGATCTAACCACCGGTGATAACCCTGGTTTTGTCATCTCTCAACCAGCTCTAAGTGGTCCAAACTATGATGAATAGGCTGCAAATATACGTCTTGCTCTTAAGGCGAGAAAGAAGTTCAGTTTCGCGGATGGAAGCATTCCTGATCCTAGTGAAGATTCCGAAGACTATGAAGATTGGTCGGCTAACAACGCTTTGGTCGTTTCTTGGATCAAGTTGACCATAGATCCGAAGATACGGTCGAATCTCACACCTTGAGAAATTGCATCAGATTTGTGGGAACATATCCGAGCTAGATACTCGATTAAGAGTGGCCAGCGGGTACAACATTTGAAGACAGAGCTTGCGACTTGTCGTCAAAAAGGCATGGCAGTCGAGTTATATAATTGCACATTGATGAAATTATGGAGTTCTTTGAAGGATTATCAGCAATCGAAGACAATGGAGGAGGTATTGAAGGAACGTGAGGAAGATAAGTTTCATCAGTTCCTTATGGGACTCGACGAATCTCAGTTTGGTCCCGTTAAGTCTGCGTTTTTATCCCGTATTCCTCTGCCAACTCTTGATGAGGCATACAATGTTGTTGCACAAGAAGAAGACTCGAAGGCTGCGAGTCGTTTGTTGGATACTCTGTCGGATGCAGTGAGTTTTGTGGCTCAAACTCAATCGAGACATGTGAAAGATGAAAATCGGAACAAGTCATCTATTTGTTCTCTTTGCGGAAGGAATGGTCATATCTCTGATCAATGTTTTCGTAAAATTGATTACCCATCTTGGTGGGGGTCTCGGACAAAACCAGGTGATTCTAAGCAAGGTTTTCCTTCACATCAATCAAAACCAAAACAAGAGTCTGCTTATTCTACAATTACAAACTCATATAATATTGGTCTTAGTGGATTGAGTGAATCACAATAAAAATCTCTAGTTCATCTTCTCTCTGAACGTGAGAAGTCTCATGACTCTCAACCTTCAGGTACGTTGTTCATTAATTCTTGGGTGGTTGATACCGGCGCAACAAACCACACGACGGGTTCTTTACATTCTTTACGTAATGTTAAACCAATGTCACCAGTTCACATAAAGTTACCAGATGGACTTTTTGTTCAATCAACAAAACAAGGAACAGTGAACTTGGGAAACAATCTTGCTCTTCAAGATATCTTCTTTGTTGATGGCCTTAAATGTCATTTAGTTTCTGTTTCACAGTTAACTCGTGACAGAGGCTGCATTTTTGGGATTACTGACAAATTGTGTGTGATTCGGGACCGCATCACGGAGATGCTGATTGGAGTGGCTAAGCAAAGTGAAGGACTCTATTTTATTAGAAGCACAGATTTTGTGACAGCTTTGCATATCAAGGATAATCATTCTGTTAACTTATGGCATCAACGTCTTGGACACCCGTCTTCTAAAGTTCTTCGATTTTTACCTCTTTCTGGTGTTAGTAGTTCTAGTGATTATCATAATAACGCATGTGAGATTTGTATGCGAGCAAAGCAAACAAAATCGATCTTTCC
>OVBE01007744.1:0-18073 GCA_900406425.1 Iberis pinnata
GGGTGGTAAATCTGCGTCTTCTCAGAAGCGCTGCATTTCTCTGGTGACGACCGAAGATCCAAGGCGGACAGTGCAGCTCCTCTGTCCTTCCAAGTATTACTGGTGTAGGTGCGCTTTTCTGAATCTAGCCTATTCTCTGGCGTTGGCTCATTCTCTGGCGGCCTTCGTCGCTTTAAATTCCCTTATATGGTTGAGATCCTTCTCCTCTTCCATGTTGCTTCAGATCTTTTTGGTTGTCCCGATATGGATCTATCTTTGAGCTCCTTCCACTGCTTCTTCATTTTCCCGTTGGCTCTAGGCGTATGTGGAGTTTCTCCTGGTTTGGTAGCCGGAAAGAGTTTCTTTTGGTGGTCGGTCTACTTGGTGGTGGTTAGAGGCGGCCTCTAACGGGTTAGTCGGAAGCGCAGAGGCCTCTTCCTGGTTTTGGAGGGTGACCGGCTAGAGTCTCACTGCAGATGCTTACTTCTTCTTCTTCTCCTCGACTTCAGACGGCGATGGCACAACTAGTTTCTAGGGTTTCAAGCCTTTTTCATTTCTTTAGGGTTTTGTTATTTTGGGCTTTAGTGTTTTTGGTTTTAGGTTCATTTTTGGGTTAAGGGGTTTCTGGTATTGTATTTGAGCTTTAGCTCATTCAATTTCTTTTTAGAATAATAAATGTTTTTGGCTTTTTTTTTTTGCTCTAGATAATTTACCTTAAAATATTTATCCAAAAAAATTAGTATATTCGGATTCTTTAATCCAAAAAACATATACGTAGACACAAATCAACCCATACCAAATTAACATTTCGTTTACAATATTTAATTAGAAATTAGTGTCTTATGTAAATTAATTATATATTATGTAAAATTTAATTACACCGTTATTCATTCTATTCGTTATAACTTATAAGATATTAACCTCGACTAAATTGAAACCAAAATTTAAAAATAGTAACCTCATAGGAATAATGTAACAAGGCAACACATAAAAAATGTATCATACAAAATTTAGTTATTCAAACTAATAACGATATCTTTTTTTTCTTGATAAAGGGTTTATTTGTATTAATTCTAGATATAGCCCAAATACATCTAAGCAGCCCAAATTACAACCAAGAAAAGAACTAGCCCTAACAAATAGATTCAGGTGGTTTTTCCTAATTACAAGATAAGCCCGGGCCCAGAACGAAAAGAGGAAACCCTAGAAGCAAAGGAAGAACCCTTTAAGCTTCCTCCGTCGCCAAACACTGCGAATTCGTCGAAACTGTAACTCCGACGACCGGCGACGGAAACCGAAGCAGTGTTGCACCACCACCCACGCGAGAACTCATTTTTTGGACTGAAGGAAGAGAATAGTCGAAAAATGTCACAGCGAGAAAAGGAACAATAGGAGTAGTTTTCCAGCGTGACTCAGGAACGAGTGGAATCGTTTTCGGTCTTGGTTTAGCGGCAGCTCCATGCGGCGGTGGTTCCCGCACCCCCACGATGAAGACGACACCTCGCTCACCTCCAACGAGACCCCCCGGAGCCATGCCTTGAGGTTCCTACCGTCGATCTTTTGCCGACTTCCATACTCCTACACTGCGGTGGATCTGGCCGGATCTACCGTCGTGGAGTGACTAAATCCTCGAAACATGACTCGATGAACCTAGATAAGAGAGTAGAAACAGATCCGGAAAAAAGAGAGATGAGAGGAGTATCGGGCGAGCTCGCCGACTCTGAAACTCGCCGGCGAGTCCGGGGGTCGCAGGGCACTGGCTTTGTGGTCAGGAGACAGCTGCGGTGGCCTCCATACGCTCTGCCGATCCGGTGTCTCCGTTCAAGTCTCAGTGAAGAGAGAAATCAGAGAGAGAAGTAGAGAGAGAGTCTTTTTAAATTATGTAGAACTAATAACGATATCTTTTGGGGTAGTTTTGAAAACAATGCGTAACATGTAAATATATGAATCTAAAAAAGAAAATACGACGTTGAGGATTTAAAGTGTAAATAAGATATATACAAACGTCAATGTTTTATCAATCATTGGACGGCCTATGATGCGACTCGTTGTTATGAATATAATTGAACACCGAAATACATACAACAAGTTGATGGGCGACATTGCCAATTTCTTTGGACACGAAGCTAACTTGTCGATAAGAAGGGGTAAAACCGTAATTTGAATTGATACTGCATGTTCAGACATATGAAAGATACACTTTTTTGTAAAGAGTTTCCTCACAATTCCTCATTGTAATATCCTCTCTTGAAAAATGCAAGAAATTCGTGATTTCTCTATGACCGGAGATCGGAGGATGAGAGCTCATCAGAACAATCATCACTCTATCAACTGTCCTCGTTGTAATTTTCTTAACACAAAGTTCTGTTACTACAACAATTACAATATCTCTCAGCCTCGACACTTCTGCAAGAACTGTCGTCGTTACTGGACCAAAGGCGGCGTCCTTCGTAACGTACCCATCGGAGGCGGCTGCCGGAAAGCCAAAAAGCCAAAACTAAAGCACCTTCTTTCTCCATCATCACCGCCAACGACGCAAGACATCGAAGAGAAATCCAGCAATAGAGAGAGCTCTTCTCTCGCAGCCTCTAACTCCAACGTTGCTGCCATGTATGTTTCGAGTACTGATATGCCTAATCTAAAACTTTGCGGAAATGCGATAGAGTGGTCGACGTTGATCGGACAGGGTTCATCGGAGATCGGTGGTTTTACTGTGGTGTTGTCGTTCCAAAAGACCGTGTTTGGAGTCGGGAGTAATTTTTTAACTCAAGATGATCATATGAAGTTTGGAGATCAAACGGCTCAGATTGAGTTGGATCCGAATATGGGATTCCAACCGTTGGATTGAGGAAGTGGCGATGAAGATCAAACAGTATTTGATCTGACCAGCACCGTTGATCATGCATACTGGAGTCAAAGTCCGTCTGCCCATTATCAAAATGGTCTCTACCTTCCTTGATTCTCACAGCTTCTTTTTCTTCTTAACCCATACATATATATATATATATATATATTTCATACACATAAGGATAAGGTATAAAGTTTATTGAAGTGGTTTTTATTTTAATTTTGTGAGTTGAAAATGGGAATTATTATAACTTATATGACTGCTTGTAACTTTTTTCCTCTCTCAAATGAATGATAAATTTATCAATTCTTCCTTATTTTTTAGTATTTGAAACATCCCATGAGTTCTTTGTGTAATGGAAAATTTTGGATTTAATTATGACTAATTAGTTGTTAATAAAGTCTGAGCAGGTAGGTGACAAAAAAAGAGAGAGTATGAGTAGGTTCAGAGTAGCGCATCTCTATTGGTAGATACTTATTTAGGGTATCTTAGAATTTTTTTATTAATATTTTTCACTAATCATACTCTCTTAGAACCCCTAAACTCATTTATATAAAATTGTCCTCCATTGGTAGATATCCTATTGGGTTCTAAAAAAACCACAATCAATGACATGAGACTTGTTCATGTTGAAAAAAAACCACACCTTTGAATCTACGGTTCAATATCATGCTTCAACCTTCGTAGACACTCTAGATCACACTTGGGTAAACTTGATAAAGACACTTGTTCAACAAAGTGAAAGAGAAGCCAAGGATGAATACAAAGATGATGTCTTTCACTTAATGATAAATGTAGATTGCAGGACTCTGTCTCAAGTACACAAAAACATGTGGTTCTATTGCATTCTTTGAATCCAAAGATGGTAGTAACGAAGTAGAGATTGAAATTTCACTAGATAAGAAGAAAATGGATACCTTTTCTTTGATTCTGCAACATGGACTGATGGACTCATAAAATTCGATACAAGAACTTGATAACACAAGTTCATTAAAGCTTGATGCTTTGCAATCTATCTCCAATCTCATGAAAACAAAAACTCGAAAAACAAAACAAGTGTGTAATTTAGAGTTCTTGTTTCATGGATAACAAGAGATGAAACTGATAAGAACACTAACAAATATATGAGTTTTTTATACACTAAGCACAAAAGATATAAGTACATGTGTATAGTTTAAACTCAAATAGAACAAAAGATGATTATTTGTGATTCACATGTCTCAGTTAAATCCATTAAGTCCAATGAAATTGTAGCTTCTTTCACAGGGTTCTCCATGTAAAATATGGTCTCAACTCCACTACACCTCATACAATTGGATTAAATCATCATCGACAAGTATGTAAACAATATGTGTTATATTCTTATTATCAAAGGTGAGTACATATATATACACTTTAGACAGAAGCTGCTAGAACACATATTAAGAGATGATTCCATATTTACAGACATAATTATAGGAACATGATTGTAGGAGTGGTTGGTGATGAATCACAATCATATCCTTGACAAAGTAAACAATCTCAGCATGCTCCTCTGAATCTTTAGTTACAGAGTTGCACTAACAGTAAATCAGAGAGTTTCAAAAACAACATAGAAAGCAAGTTTACAAACAAATTGTAGTGGATTGACTCAACAATGCATATATATCAAAAGATTCAAAGCTATTTTCACAACAGGCTAAAGAAGCACATTCTATATTATTTAAGAAGAGGGCTTGAAAGACTCAGACTTTTATCAAATTCTCCAAGATCTATTTGTTTAGTTAAACCAAAATCTATAAGTACTAGCATTGCCAATTCAATCTGCTAAAAAAGGCTAGGAAAAAAAGAACAATGATATTAACACCAATATAAAATTAAGCTAAACGTACTAATCTCCATCCCTAAATCGACAACCTAAACTCATCAAATAATTTGACAAAGCAAAGTTATACATAGGTAACACTACAAGAGAACCCAGAGTGATGTAAGCTTTAAAAATTCGAAAAGAAACAAATGGAAGAAGCTAACACAAAAGCTGTGAAACTGAGAATTTGGAAGACAAAGTTGCTTAATAATACCTCTGATGGTCAGCGTAAGGAATAGTGCAAAGGAGAGAGATCTCTTGCATCCGGTTCTCCCTTCTCTCCTGTGCTTTCTCCTTGTTCGTCTTCCTCATTGTCACAATCGCTATTTGATTTTTCGTGAGAGAGAGAGAAAGTGACAAAATATATTTTTTTTAAACCACAACTAATCCCCTCTTGACACGTAATAGTTTTAAGAGTATCTGAAAATGCTTCTTCCAGAATTGTATCTACTCATAATATTATTTATTTATTTAATTTTGGGCTTATAACTCACCTAAGATACTCCTAATATACCCCAATGGAGATGGTCTTAGTTCAATTCTTGTTGTTAATAAAACGGTGCAAAATGTGAAGGGGTCCACGTGTTGCATAGGACCCACTTGTTAATAACGATTATCATGAATGCCACGTGGAATAAAAGGGTCCCACTACAAACCCCATGGCTGACGTACTTACCACTTAAAATGTGAAGGTCGGTTTGTCGTTTTCTGAATCGTACAAGACTTGCAAGATCTTAGAAACCGATTGTGATCTGCGATGGAAATAGTAAGACGGAGGAGGAATCAATGGTGATGATGAAGAGGGGGTCCATAGTCATAGTAGGGAGGTACTCTTCTTTTGTCACAAATCATACGGTGGTTGATGTATTGAAAGAGTATAAATATCTATAACCGATGAAACTCCTTTAACTTTTCAACTTTATTGAGACAAAACACAATACAACTTATAATTCTTTTACACTGAATTTATTTCTCTCAATATTTTTCTTTGACTCTCTGTTTTCTCACGTAAACAGACACTCACACATATACTCACGTTCTTACAACTCACAAAACTTAGACGACCAAAAGAACTATTTAACCTTTTTCTCTTGCCTTGACTATATAGTAAAGCTTAACCCTAGTCAAACTCTTTACGACGCATCATCTCCTTGCGGTTCATTTTCCCTTTTTTATCTTGTTTTCTTTTCTCCTTTTTCCTTTTCTTCTTTTCCTTTTTCCTCTACTTCTTTATTCCTTGCTCAACACTCTTCTTCATTTCCTTTTATGAAATATCCACGCTTCCAAGGCTTGGAAAGACTCTTGACTCCTTTGCACTTTCAATCTCCCCTTTTTTAACTGAGTTTGTCATTTCAAGCATCCCTTTGATCAACCTGTTTACATACAAGAAACACAGCCACAAAATGTACAGGTACAACCAGATATATAATCGAGAACAAAACAACTAAAACAACCAAGTGAATCAATCAAACATAAGATCAAGAAGTTAGGTTCAGTTACAACTAAAAGTTCTTCTTGCTTAAACGATCAGATGCTTACATAGGTCATCAAAACAAAAACAATCTAAACTCCCCCATACTAGTAAACTACCCCCATACTACTAGTTCTAATAAACTCATGCGCCTTGATGATTGTCATCCATTAATTTTGGAATTCCCTGACAAGCTCTTGATTGGAAAGGTTTCTGAGCATCCTAACATTGATATACCCCAGTTTTCGGTGCCACAACTCCAATTGACTAGTTGCCATAGCTATGAGGCATCTGTCGTGTTGTCGCAACATATAACAATTATTGTCATCCCTGATTCCTCTCAGTACAACTCGACCAATTTCATGTACTGCTTGACACTCTGTTTTAGTGAAGGTAACAACTAATCCTTCATCACACAGTTGACTTATGCTAATCAGATTAGCAGTCAGGCTCTCAACAAAGTACATATTTTGAAGCATTGGTTTACTCAATCCGCTAGTTTCACATTTTCCCTTAATCTTACCTTTAGCTCCTCCTCCGAAAGTTACCTATCCTGTGTTGATCTCCTCATAGTTAGATAACTCTTCTTTAGTACCTGTCATATGTCTCGAGAAACCACTATCAAAGTACCAATCTATTATCTCAGAACTCTTCATCGTTACTTCTGATTGTTGTTCATTTTTAGACATAAGATCTAAATTTGTTTGAGACCACAGACACGTTAACTCCACTGTTTGATCCTCAACTTCTGATTCTGAGTATGCTTCTATCTGGGTTGTGAAACAGTACAAAAGATCTTTCCTAACCCAAACTCTACTGTTGTTTGCCTTCTCAGGATAGTGATCTATGTGACGTACAACTTGATACAGTCTGGCATGCCACCGATAACACTGAGCCTTGTAGTGTCCTGGCTTCTTGCAGTAAAAACACAGTTGATCTCTGTTATGTCTTGTCTAATAATACCTTTGATCTCTGTTCTGTCTTGTATGATAATACCTTTGATATATGTTCTGTCTTGTCTAATAATACCTTTGATCTTCTGACAGCCAGTTCTGATTATACTGTTTTCTGTTGATTCCCCTTTTTTTCTATGTATCGTGGCATTACCAGTTCATATGCATGAGCAACAGAGGATTTAATAAAGGTAGTGGATCCTTGTGTGTGTCCTTGATATCCCAAACCATAACTTGTATCACTATCTCTACCCATTGCAACACTTTGTCAAGATCTTTTGTACCCTTGTTAACATCTTGATATTTCTTAGCTGTTCACTTAGACATGATTCCATTAGCAAATTCTTCTTCTTTTCTTCTGCCACGACTGCTTGAAGAATTTTTACCTTCTTTTGAAGCTTCTGATTATCACAATCTAGTTACAAGTTCTGATTTCTAACCTTGATCAAGGTCTCACACAGAACCCTGCTGTCCTCATGCAGTGGCTACTTTGTAGTCTCCTCTTCATCATCAAACTCACTTCCTGAGCTTTCTTCGATTATGTCCACATAGGAAACCAAGTTGAGTATCTCTTCCTCCTGATCTGATTATGAGGTATCATCACCTTCCCAGCTTACCATAGACTTTTTTTTCCTGCTTGTGGAATTCACACACTCAGCTTTTGTGTGTCCGAAACCCTTGCACTCATAACACTTAAGTGACTCCTTCCTCTTGAGATTAGGACAATCAGACTTATCGTGACCAAAACCTTGATATTCATGACACTGCATGTCTGATCGTTTGAGTTTTTTTGTCATTGTTTGATATGAAATCTGGTTTACTGACAAAATTATTATCACGTCTTGATGTTCCAGCATACTTTTTGAAGTACGTTTTCACAATTAAACCAATGGTTTCTTCAAGATTATCTTCAGGTTCAGCCTTTTCCTTTGCTGTCAATGCAATCCCTTTCCCTTTAACCATTTTCTTGGACATATCAAGCTCATGTGCTTGCATCATTCCTACAACTTGATTGAATTTCATGTCGTTTGAGTCCTTGGCAACTTGAATGGTTGATTTTATAGACTCGAACTTATCAGGCAGGCTTCTTAGGAATTTCTTGACCAATTTATTTTCCTTAGAGTGCTTCCCAAGAACTTCTTAGGAATTTCTTCTACAGTTTCATCATTTCCCATTCTTAAGTTCTCAAACTCAGATGCAAGCATGTCAATTATGGTTCTTCGGACATCACTGGTTCCTTCATAGGTTTCTTGTAGTGTATCCCATCCATCTTTGGCAATGGTGCAGCCTTGAACTCTTTTAAACTGATCTTTAGTCAGAGATATCCAGATTGCGGTCAGTGCTCTTGAGTTGTATTTGGACATGGTTTTCTCAGCTACCATCCACTCTGCTTTTGGTTTCGCAACCAGCACACCTTCTTCATTCTTAACAAGTGGTGACGACCACCCTTCTTTAACGATCGTCCAAGCATATTCATCAATTTCCTTGATATGCTCTCGAATCTGCACTTTCCACCAACCAAAGTTATCTGGATCCAGAACAACACTTCGTGTCGTAGATTGTTGTGAGTTGTCCATTCTTCAGGATCTTTACCTGTTTAGTTAGAAACCTTGGTTTCTTCACAGATTCCCTCTCTGATACCAATTGAAAGAGTATAAAGATCTATAACAGATGAAACTCCTTAAACTTTTCAACTTTATCGAGACAAAACACAATACAACTTATAATTCTTTTACACTGAATTTGTTTCTCTCAATCTTTCTCTCGGACTCTCTGTTTTCTCACGTAAACAGACACTCACACATATACTCACATTCTTACAACTCACAAAACTTAGACGGCCAAAAGAACTATTTAACCTTTTTCTCTTGCCTTGACTATATAGTAAAGCTTAACCCTAGTCAAGCTCTTCACGACGCAACATCTCCTTGCGATTCATTTTCCCTTTTTCATCTTGTTTCTTTTTCTCCTTTTTCCTTTTCTTCTTTTCCTTTTTCTTCTACTTCTTTATTCTTTGCTCAACACTCTTCTTCATTTCCTATCGTGAAATATCCACGCTTACAAGGCTTGAAAAGAATCTTGACTCCTTTGCACTTTCATTTTCATGTATGACTCCACCATGTTCGCCTATCATTTCCTTTTACCATATCTCGTTGTGTATTTAATTTCTATTTTTTTTATATCTCATCAATATACAAATCAGAGGATTCACATACATCTTTTAACCAACTACTATGTTTACGATGGTTGCAAAAATAACCAAAACGTAGAAATGAATCACTTATAGACTTCATCTCAAGAAAGAATCTAAAGAGTCGATTTTGAATCTGAACAAAACAAGTACGGGCTTGTCATTTTCTAAAATAGTTTTAAAATTTTAATATAAAAAGGTTCATTTTTGAATTAGGTCTATATTTTACCCTGTCGATCTCCATAATTGATGACATGGATGAATGCGAAGTAAATACCATATATATTTGTGAGATATCTGCTATTTGTTTCGTTTCGTTCGAATTATTAGATTATTATGCGAATTAGTGGCGAAGGCATAAAATTATTTTACAAAAATCACATATAAAATTATATAATATTTCTATTTAATAATATATTTATACAAAATAGTTTTAATTTATTACAAAGCACTTTTATCGTTGTTTTGACTAAAAATGATGCTTGAAATATATACATGATTGAATATTTTTTAATTTTTTCCACCATCTAATTATTTTATCATAATATATAGAATATTATATTTACTAATTTGAGTAATTTCACTAAATACTTCAAAAGTAAGTTCATATTTTCCAAACTCTCCCAATTATTTAAAACAACAACTAAAATGTTTTACCTCTAAAAGTACCACACGAAAAAATCAAACCCAATTTTTTCTAGGTTGGATTAAATAATTAAAATTTAGATTTTTATGGTTATATTTTGGGGTATAAAGTTCATATTTTAAATTTGAATGCTATTTAAAATTTTTATATTATTGGAACAAATAAATTTTGTGGCTTTTATAACAATTAAGAGTGTGATATTGTTGGAACACAAACTTAAAACATAATATTTCTAGGAATATTTTTATTACTTTATTTGTATGTCTAAAATTATTTATAGGTGTATTTGATATTAAAATTAAAAACATATATAAATGAAATTTAACATGTAAGAATTACCAGAAAGATTGAAGAAATAGTAAGGAAAATCATACTAAAATAATAATTAAAAGAAAAAAAGTAACAAAGGAAACGAAAATGGAAGGATTTGAACTTTGAAATTAGTGGGGCCATATAAATATTTTAAACTAAATTTAAAAATAATCTATTTTATAACAACAATAAAAAATGTATAAAAAATTAAGTGAGGTCACGCTGACCCCATTCTTTTTAACATACCTTTGTTAATGATATGAATCATCAAATCTATTATATGTATTTCTTCTATTGCTATTCGGTTATATAAAAAATTAAATATCTATTAAAACTCGTAATATTCGTCAAATATCCGATTCAGCCGTAATAAAAAAAACAAAAACCTGAAATATTTAAGAAATTTTACAATTTAATTTATAAAATAGAAATTATTTTATGTAAATAATATTATGTCTTTAGTTTTCTATATTAAAATTGTAATAATTAATTTTATAAATAATAATTCATTAAAATTACATGAATAGAATATATTATATTATAGTATAGTTATTTACCTACATATAATTATTTACATATATTCACGTATATACAAAATGAACAGATCGTATAATCAGTATACAAAATTTGTTGAAATCAGTTTTATTATGTATTTACTTCAGTTTCAAAATAAGACATATTCTTTATCTAAATTAGTCATAGTTAATTTTCTATTATTTAGCTAAGTAGTGAAGTAGTGGAGTTTACTTGGCTCTATTTTCGTTCTCTATTTTTTCTTTCATATAAAAGCATTGTAAGTTGTTGAATGAAGTAAGATTACTTGATGCAATTACATTTTCTCTAAAATTTACAAAGACAATTAGTATCAAAGTAAAACAAATGGGTAACCACAGAGAAAGAAAGAGAGAGTAGCAACGATAAGACACTCATCAATATCTCACAATTTAATGGTGACTGTGATCATTGGAGTAAATTGATGGAAAACTTGTAGTGTGCTAAGGGGCTGTGGAATCTGGTGAATGATGGCTTCACAGAGGCAGTAAAAGGAGTTGTATTGAAAGATGTCACACAGAGGCAATTGAAGGAATTGAAGACAAAAGATCATCAAGTGAAACATTATCTGTTTCAAGCTATTGATCGTACTATATTTGAGCAGATTTTAGATCTCAGGACATCCAAAATCATTTTAGGTTCAATGAAGAGAAAGTATGGAGGAAATGAGAGAGTCGAAAGATCACTTCTCTAGATTCTTAGTAGAAAATTTGAGATCCTATCAAAGAAAGCAGATGAAAGATGAAAGCATTGATGATTACTTTGGAAGAGTCCTGACAGTTTCCAATAAGATGAGAAGCAATAGAGAAGAAATTCCATATTCGAAGATAGTAGAGAAGATTTTTCGAACTCTGACTGACAAGTTTACATATGTGATGGTATCCATTAAAGAATCCAAAGATACTAGTCACATAGTAGTTTATGAGCTACAAAGCTACCTATCGGTGCATGAGAAAAATTTCAAAAGGAGCAACTATGAAGTTGAAGATCATGCTCTAAATGGTTGTGGCAAAGGCAAAGGGTCATACATAGGACGAGGCAGAGGGATATGATGCTCCTTCAACAAAGCTACCATTGAATGCTATAACTGCCATAAGTTGGGACATTTCAGTTATGAATGCCCATCTGCAGAAAATGGTACATACTATGAATAAATAGATGAGAAATGTGAATCACTCTTTATGACTTTTGTGGAACTTCAAGGCACCAAAAGAAGTGATGCTTGGTTTTTGGATTCAGGCTGCTCAAAACATATGTGTGGAGATCAAAAATGTTTTCTTCTTTAGACATTAACTTCACTCATAGTGTTAAACTTGAGAATAATCACAAGCTAATGGTCAATGGAAAAGGAGGTGTTGAAATTATGATCAAAGGAACAAGATGTGTAGTCGGTGATGTGTACTATGTGACCGAGTTAAAGAAAAATCTGTTAAATGTTGGTCAATTGCAAGAAAATGGCTTAGATGTGATGTTTAAAGGTGGAAAACAGAAGATCAGCAGTATATACCATCCAATCAAGGAAATAGTTGAATCTATCTTGAGTGCAAACCGTATATTTGTGTTACTTGGAGAATATATGAAAAGAACACAACCTAATGGAACAAGTGGAAAAGCGAATGAATAAAAGTGTCTCAACATCAATGTTTCAGACATCAAGGAGATGTGGCATTACATATATGTTCATCTCATCCATAGTGGCTTACTCACTCTCATCAACACAGACATGGTGGTAGGATTACGTGCAATTGGGAAAGCTATGGTAACAGGTGAATCATGTATGAAGGGAAAACAACATCGAGCGTCATTTCCAAAACAAAGCAACCGGAGATCTACTGAAATACTACAACTCATTCACTCTGATTTATATGGCCCAATAACTCCTGCATCAAATGATGGAATGAGGTATCTAATAAACTTTATTGATGATTTCTCAAGGAAGACTTGGATATATTTTGTAACAGAGGAATTAGGAGCTTTCAACATGTTCAAAGTGTTTAAGACACTAGTGGAAAAGCATATTGGGTTATTCATCAAATGTTTGAGAACAGATAGGAGAGGTGAATACAACTCAATTGAGTTTAAAAGTTTTTTTCCAGGAACAAGGAATTAAAAGAGAACAAACTACTGCTTACACTCCACAACAAAATAGAGTTGTTAAACGCAAAAGCAGAACCTTCATGAATATGGTAAGAACCATTATGTTGGAAAAGGAAGTACCAAGATATTTTTTTTTGGCCTGATGCATTTCAATGGGAAAATCATGTGCTCAACAGATGTCCTACACTGGTTTTAAAAGAAATCACTCCAAAAGAAGGTTGGAGTAATCATAAACCATCTGTAGAACACTTCGGGGTCTTTGGCTGCATAGGACACGTGCACATACCATATGCAAAGAGGACCAAACTTAATAATAGGAGCATCAAGTGCATCTTACTGGGTTTCAGTGATGATTTAAAAGCCTTCAAAATGTTTAATCCTCTGGAGAAGAAGGTATATATTAACAGAGATATTGTATTTGAGGAGGATAAGATATGGGGTTGGAATCATGGCAATCACCCAGCAGATAGAGGAGTAGAACTTGAATGGGAAGAAGAGTATGAACCTGATGAAACTGCAGACACAGAAGATGCAAAATTAGAAGGTGCATAAAATGCAGAAGCAAAAAAATCAAGTTGAAAACAAAGAGACAAATGCAGAAGAAACTGGTACTAAGGGATGGCAAAATCTGACTAAAGATAATGCAGAGGAACTTGCAGAGGGAGGATAAGATCTAACTGACACTGCAGTACCAACCAATACTGTAGTTCTAGTGACCAATACTATAGTTTCTTCTACATCATCATTAGCGAAAAGAACAAGAAAGCCACCATCCTGGACAGGTGACTACATTTTGGATGATACAGAGGAAAAAAATATGGTACAAGTTTACTATAAAGTTGAAAATCTAGCTTTTATGACCATATCAGATCCCACAAGTTTTCAAAAAGCGGTGAAACACTCAAAATGGAGACAAGCTATGGAAACAGAGATCAATTCAATAGAGGAAAGTCACACATGATCTTTAGTGGTATATCTAGCTGAGGCAAAAATATTTGATGTGAAATGGATCTATAAAACAAAACTCAAGGAGCTAGGAAAGGTGGACAAATTCAAGGCCATATTGGTAGTGAAGGGCTACACACAAGAGTATGAGATTGATTAGACAGAGGTGTTTGCACCTGTAGCCCGCCTTGACATAATTAGAATGATCTTAGCCATGGCTCCTCAAAAAGGCTGGAAAGTTTCTTAACTGGATGTGAAATTGGCTTTTCTACATGGTGAGCTTAAAGAAGATGTATTTGTAGAACAACCTCAAAAATATGAAGTAGCTGGAAAGAAACACATGGTGTATAAACTTCACAAATCACTTTATGGCTTGAAGCAAGCACCTAGAGTTTGGTTCAGCCACATTGAAGCTTATTTTAGCAAAGAATGTTTCATGAGTAGTCCCAATGAGAAAACTCTATTCATCAAAAGTAAAAGGGATGACTTCCTAATTATGAATGTTTAAGTTGATGATTTAATTTTTTACTGGGAACAATGAAGAAATGCTAAATCACTTCAAGTGTTCTATAAAGCATGAATTTGATATGACTAATTTAGGATTGTGAGCTTTTTTCTAAGAATCGAAGTATTACAGAGTGACAGTGGAATCTAGATTAGTCTATCTAAGTATGCTGCAGAGGTCATTGAAAGGTTTGGAATGCAAGACTGTAATGCTGTCTGCAAACCCATTGTTCCAAGACAGAAAATTGGCCCCCTATTGAGTGAAGGTAGATTCAACTTTTTTTAAGAAGATAATGGGAAGCCTAATGTACCTCACTGCAACTCGGCCAGACTTGATGATTGTGGTAAGTCTTATCAGTCGTTTCATGGCTAATCGCACTGAGTTACATCTTGCAACAACCAAAAGATCTATTTGTTACTTGAAGGGAACCCTGGATCATGGTATATGGTACAAAAGAGGAAGAGAAAGTGAACTTTTAGGATATACTGATAGTGATTATGCATGAGACAGGGATGATAACATGAATACTTTAGGCTATGTCTTCTTGATGAGTGGAGGGGCAGTTGCTTGGTCATATAGAAAGTAGCCAATCGTGACACTTAACCACATAACCTGAGTATTTAGTTGATGCATTTTGTGCTTGTCAAGCAATTTGGATGAAGAGAATATTGCATGAAATTGGCTATAAACCAGCAGAAGAATTTGTGTTTTAATGTATAGTACTTATACTATTAAGTTATCAAAGAATGATGTGATGCATGGAATGTCAAAACACATAAGAGTCCAATATTATTTTCTCAGGGAAGCTGTTAATCTGGTTCATTGCAACATAGAAGAGCATCTAGCAGACATTATGACAAAGCCACTAAAATTTTTTTAATTTCAGAAGATCAAGGAAGCTCTTGGAATGAGTATATTGAACTAAACTCTCAAGAGAGTTGAGTTCAAGGGAAGAATTATTAAAATTAGTTTTATTATGTCTTTGCTTAAGTTTCAAAATAATATTTATTTTTTATCAGAATTAGTCATAGTTAGTTTCCTATTATTGAGCTAAGTAGTGAAGTAGTGGAGCTTAATTCACTTTGTTTTAGTTCTTTGTTTTTTCGTTCATATAAAAGCATTGTAAGTTATTGAATGAAGTAGATTATTTGATCCAATTACGTTTTTTTTCTGAAATTTACAAAGATAAAATTTTAGTATTGTGATTTGCATTGTTGTTAATGGATATTTAATTTTTATATTTATTTTGTTTTATAATATTAGGATATCCAGATTTATTGGATCAAATATAAACAAACAATAAATTGAAACGGATTTAACTCATATTTTACTGTGCCTTAATTGATGAGCCATAACTGATGATAGTGGTTTGTTATTTTCACTAAAGATTTCAAGATGATATTTTATTTATTTATTCATGATGATGATGATGGTATTATCATTAAAATCACACTCTAGTTCTCTCAAACCTACTCACATTATTTGAGGTATGACACATGTACACGCAGAAATGTAGAATTATTTTGATCATTGTTTAGACTCCCAATTCAAAACTAACTTTGTTCTAGTCAATGGCATAACTAAAAAAATATTTTAAAGGGATCATATATAAAATAATCAATATTTTTATTAAATAAATTATTTATTCAAAATAAAATCAATTAAAAAAAAAACAAATGACTTAGTGGTTGTCATTTTTTCTCATTGTTACAAGACGAAGGATCGAACATGATAATTTACTATACGAGCGTAATTTTTCCTTCTAATATGGTACGTGTTACTTAACCGGCCTGTTGTGATCTAAAGTTGAATGTGACAAAAAATCTCAATTCTTAATAAATCACTACCTATAGTTGTTTATGACTTAAATTGATGTATAATATATATACATGGTCGAATATCAAAGAACAATATGAATATTGTGTTTCATAACATACTTATTTATATTTATATATAGAATAATATATAGAAATTTGAGTAATTCCACAAAATTCTTTAAAAGAATTCATGTTCCAGAAAAATCAAACACTCTCAATTATTTTAAGATATCACTAACATTTTTTTTTTAAAAAATTATAACAAACATAAAAATTAAATTTTAGTGGGTTAAAACTATAATTTTGGGTTTGAGTTCACCAGTTAGTAAATAGTTTAATTTTCAAGAGGTTATGATTTTTTTTTTGATGAAATGTTAAATTGATTAAACCGAAGAATAGAGGTTATTTACAAAAGAATGTTTGGTCAAGACTCAAGCAATCTATATATGGTTCCTAATGTGATTATCCTGGTGGCCTCGTTAAAACCCGATTCTAGAAAACCCTGTGGGATAAAACTAGAACCTGGAAAAAGAGTACACACCAAGACAATCATAACCATATATCCATAAAGTAAAATCGGTAATAAAGGACAAGAAATGAATAAGAGCTCCGGTGAGCTGTAGTAGCAGAAAAGGCTGCGCATTAGGTAGTGGTGGGATGGAGGGCAATCCAGCGGGAATAGAGCCCATGGTAGCGAGAATGTGCCGGGTACTGTAAGCTAAGTATCCGCAACCGAATAGTGTTGACAATCGTGCGCAGAAGGTGGGAGTATGGCTGCCATGGTTTGCCGTGGCACCGAGCGTTGCGCTCACGCCAGATGTAGTAAATGGCTGCTTGGAGACAGAGTCATAACAGTGCGGCATCGAGAGAGGAGGAGGCACGTTGTTGTATGGAGGAGCTTGTGCGCTGCTAGTCAGGAGAGAGGCGGTTGTGGAGGATATTGGAAGTGAGCTCGGACCACAAAGTGTAAGTGTATGGACAAGCAAAGTAGAAGTGATCTCTTGTCTCATCCGGTTCGCCACAAAAGACACAGTGCTGCACTCGTCCCCATGTTTGCATTCTACGACCTGTAGATAACCTGTCAAGAAATGCAAGCCACGAGATAAAGGCGTAACGGGGAATAGATTGTTTGAACCAGACAACAGATGACCAAGATTTCATAGGGATTGAGTGACAAATTTGTTTCCAAGTGGAGGTAGAGTTGAAGACGTCACGGTATTGGTCATTGCCGTGATTCCAGAGACGTATATCAGGACCAGCTGCTGGGGTTGGTGCTGGTAGGGCTGTGATCGTACGGTAGAGTGAGCCCAATGAGAGGCGCCGGAAGCGCCGAAGCTGCCAGGTGCCAGAGTTAGCTGCGTCGCGACGGTGGAGTGCCGCGGTATACCGAACTCACGAATGCCGACATCACCTGCGACGGCGAACAACGAACCAAGAGAGGACCAATTATCAAACCAAAAAGAGGTGGTGGACCCATTACCTAACTGTGTTTTAAGAAATGAGGCGGCGAGAGGAAGGAGTTTGAGTAACTTGCGCAAAATCCAGGAACCAGCGGCTATAGTGGGAGAGACGTCCCAAAAAGTTGCCTGGCGTAGTAGATATAAGCGCGTCCATGCTGTCCAGAGGGAGCTGGAGTTGGTATGTAACCGCCAGATCAAGGATAGAGAAAAAACCGTGGACGTATCTTCAAAACGTCTAATACCGAGACCACCCTGCGATTTGGGGAAACAAACATCAGTCCAACTTACCTTGGTAGAGGAGGAAGATATTGGTGAGCCCGACCACAGGAAGTTGCTACATAAACTACTCAGCAGTTTTAAACAGCTTTTCGGTAAGCAGAACGCAGATTGCCAAAAATTGATTGTGCTAACAATAACTGACTGGATGAGCTGTAAGCGGCCTGCAAAAGAT
>OVBE01007745.1:0-18073 GCA_900406425.1 Iberis pinnata
GTGCAACATCCTATATGCAACTACATGAAATGAAAATGACACTCTGTTTTTGAAGAATAATTTTCAAAAAAATTCATATTTATATGGGTTTTTGATGCTAATAGATGCTATATGAATGCATTGCAAGTTGGAGACAAAGGAACAAACAAGAAGATTTAATTAATAGCAAGGGTCCTTCCAAATCCTCCCCCAAACATGAATTACACAGTCTTTGTGTAATCCAAATTGTGGATTGGACTCAAGGAAGGACAGGATAGAGATAACATTAAAATCATTAAAACATAGAGGTATGCAGAACAATCGGAAACATCAAGCAAACATAGCTAGCATAAATCAAGAAACAACAAGTGGGATCGGGATAGAGCTCAGAAGGTGAGGAGTATCTTCAATTTAGATACTCACTCATTAAGTCATAGTATCGCGGGAGTGCCTCTTGTTCCTTTTGTTGCTCTTGATACTGTTCGAAATATTGATGCTGCTCGAAATCTTGATGCTGCTCGACATTTTGATGTTGTTGGGGCAGCTGATGTTGATGAAGGGTTCGTTGGCTTGTTGATCCATGGTTCTCCTATTCAGAGTGATGTCGCTTCTTCCTCTATATCGTTCTCATATCAACAGAAGAATGGCGATGAGGTTGTTCAACCCGTGGCTGCCTTGGACTGTTCGTGGTTGACTGGCTTCTTTCCAAGTGTTCAGGTGATCCTTGCTTCCTTGAAGAGATGGATTTGTTGAGCTTTAGGGTGAGTTTCTTGATTTGATAAGTCATTTCTTTGAACTTCTTTGTGATGTAGCTGTCCTGGAACTTGCTCCATCGCTAAAGCTTTCATAAGTTCTTATGAGCAGCTACCAAGCTTTTTCCATGTCTAGTCGTTGGAGCTTCTTCAAAGTAGTAGCAGCAAGGTTCATCAAGCTCTTCAGTAATTGGGGCGTTCGTTTCTTTAACATTTTTTTCTTTAACTATTTCCCTTCTCTCTACATGCTGGTAAGAGTTCAGAGCTTCCTTGTTTGGTTGGAAGTCTATGTTGTTCCCCTTCCTTATTGTGGTTAGCTTTTCGTTGGGGGAGGAACATGAGTGTCGTTCCAAAGATTGGATGAACGAACCTATATTTCTGTTCAACAATTTTCCCTTCAAGGAAGTGGGAATTCTTCAGATAACCCAGGTCAATCATCTTTGCTGGTTGGCCTTGTCCTTGAAGAGGGACGTTGCAGGCTCGGAGAATGGGAGTAATGATTCCCCCAACTGTCAAAGTTCTTTGGACATTTCTCTTATAGTATGAAATAGCCCAGTCTTTGTAACTCATCAGTTGGTTCAATAAAATCTGGGACATGCTAGAGTTAGCTCTATCCCCTTGTACAGGACGCCCGTACAATGTGTAGTGCATGATAGGCTTCAAGGCCGTAGCAATCATCCCTATTTCCCCTTCAGTAATGTTCCCGGTCATCTCCCTTGCGAATATGGTATTCGCAATTACCTTGTGAAAGTATCGCAGGACCGGATTCCTAATTCCTGAACATTTCATTTTTCCAGCACCGTAATCCTCGACCCCTATTATCGACCACAATGAAGATAGCTCTTCCTTGGCATAATCAGGAAGGCTATCGACGTTCCCATCACTTGAAAACCCGTAGAGATTGTTTAGTTCCATCATAGAGAGCTCATATCTTTGTCCCCTCACTAAAAATGTGATGTACCCTTGCATATCATCATCATCAAAGTGAAGTTGGAGCATTGCAAGGAAGTGGCAGGTTTCTTCCTTGTATCCGTCGTTGTAAGTGGTCATGAGCTTCTCTAAGCCAGTGTTCTTGAAAAGGTGGGACATTTCTTTTGCTATCCCTAGAGCGCCCATTGTTGGCTTGTGAGGGAACCGAGTCCCTTTTGAAGATTCGAGAGAAAAAGTCCTCAAGGTAGTAAGTTTCAGCACCCTCTTCAACCTCATTTCGGGAAGTTCCCCCTTGCATTTTCGAACCCGCAAACTCCGAATAATACTCTTGCACCTCTGTGCTCTCTCCGTCACCCACTTGATATGTGGGATCCTCGCTACTGTCTTCATCCTCAAAAGTAATATGCTTTCCCCTACTAACATTCAACCTTCTTTGGGATCTTTCAAACTCTGCCCGTTCTCTCTCCCGTTCTTGTTCCGCTTGCACAATGAGAAGGTTGTAGTGCGCTTGAATTTCCATTTCGTCTTGTATTATTTGTAAACGGTCAGTAATCTCCTGTCCTTGGAGTTGTTGTTCAGAGTTGATTGGAGCATTTGGTGAAAATTCAGACAAAATTTCATGTTCATGCCTTCTTTCTCCAGAGAGTGCTCTCTCCCTTCGTTGTCTTCTCATGATTCTTCCAGTTGATGGTTGAGACATTTTCTAATTCTGAAAAGACAACATACCAAAGAGAATGAATGAGTAGTGTTTGAAGCCTTTTAGGGATTCAACAAGCGTTCAGATCAAGAACGTTTTTGAAAGAAAACGGATTATACATGCAGGGTGCTTAAGCAATCAACAAGATAAATTCACATTTCAAACCTTGCCTCATTGTCTAGTTCAAACGATTTTATAAGGTGAAGTTGGTTCAACAAAAACGTTTTTGCAAGTTCAAGAATGAAACCAAGTTTTGTAAAAATGTTGAAACCGATGAGATAGATTGAAAATAAAAAATGAGTAAGATGAAACCGATTTTGAAAGTTCGTAGTGTCTTGTTGAAAAGCCGTTGGAAGAGAGATTGCTTCTTGTGAGAGTTGCCTTTGAGTAAAACGAATTTTAGAGTGCAATGTTTTTAGAGCTTAGAAAATTTTGAAGTAGTGAAGAGAAAGAGAAATAATACTCCCTTAATATAGAAGGTGTTTCAATTTTGAGGTAGAGGTGGTGAGTGGGAAGTTGTGGTGGAGGAGTAAAGGTGGCGTATGTGGAGGAGATGTAAAGGGGAGACATTTGTGTGATGGGGGTGTGGGTGTGTAAGAGAAGTGATGGGGAATTGTAGTGATCTTTTTTCCATGGGGTAAAAGGATGCAAGTGGCCAAGTGGGTAATGGAGGTGTAGCTTTGTCCTTGAGTGAGATGCCTTGTTCGAATTATCAACACTTCCCTTGAATCGAATTGCTTGCTTTGCTCGGGTTGATCGCATCTTCAACAATCGGTTCAATGAAGTTTTGAGCATGTGGATCGATCCCGGTGTTAGTGTGCGGATGGATCCCTAACATGTCTTGGATCGATCATGACTTCTTCTAGGATCGATCATTGTTGAGTATTTGATCGATCCCGGCATTGATTGGACCAATCACGGCTTGTGTTTCGGATCGATTGGATCGATCACATGTTGTGCATGAATCAATCATGGCTTTAAGAGTGGATCGATCACTGCTTAGGGTGGATCAATCTTGGCGTTAGTTTGGATCGATCCTTTAGCAAGCGTAGATTGATCTAGGTTGTTGCAAACGCTTTGATCCGGACATCCTCTCATTTGATCAACATGTTAAAAATTCATATCACTCATGCCCCATTTCTTTTCTCATTGCAAGATTCCTGAAACTCAATCTGTAAGTACCTAAGACACCAAAACAAGATAAAACTAAAACGCATTATATCAAGTACTTAAAATTAAAAACATCAAAATTGAAATATATACAAAGATAGACATGGGAATTCCTCCCAAGTGAGCTTGTTTTAAGTCACTAAGCTTGACTTCCTTTTTTTAGGATTAATGACCCTGAGACGGTTCTCTGAAGAGAACGAGGTCTTTTCTGAAAAGGCTCCTTTGTCGTAGTTCTTATCAACCTTGGAGTTCAGCTTTGGGTTTTAATCAACTTCTACAGCAAGTATGATGTCTTCCTCAGAAAGAACTTCCTTAATCATGAAGCTCTTGGAACACAATGGATCCGCGTTCCCCAAATAGTACTTGAACCTTTTGTTGAGTAAGAAGACTTGGTCTCCATTCTTGATTTCCAAGGTTCTGAAATCAGGTTCCAAATATTTCTCAGAAATTGGAATGTTTGAAGGTGGCTTAAGAGGTGGCACACGTTCAGGTTGAAGTTTGAACTCGGGAATTCCTTTTCCTGAATCTTTAAGGTTGCCTTCACCTTTGGACATTTCCATTGTCCTGATTTCTTTCACCTCAGCAGAAGCTCCTTTATCAGGTTCCTTAACAGGCTTGAAGACTTCATTGTGCATTCCAGACCTCGTTGATTTCCTTCCCAATCCATCTTAAACTGCTTCACTGTTTGAGTAACCATTCTTAGGATTGCCTTCATTCAGTTCCTTCTCAGATACCAGCTGACCTTGGGCAATGAAGTCCTTGGGTTTAATCTTGATGTTGAAGATCATCTTTGGTCCTCTCCCTACGTTCAGCTTAATGTGACCCTTCTTGATATTGATTACAGCTCCAACCGCTGCTAGGAATAGTCTTCCGAAGATCAATGGATCCTTAGGCTCTTCATCCATCTTCGATACCACAAAGTCTGTGAGTATTATTACATCCTTGATCTTGATAGGTAAGCTCTCCAATATGCCCATAGGATGCCTAACTAATCTGTCTGCCATCAACAAATTTATGTGTGAAGTCTTAAACTCATCCAATCCTAGCTTTTCGGCAGTGGACATAGGCATAAGGTTGACGGAATCTCCCAGGTCACAAAGACATTCTTCAAAAGTGAAAGTTCCAAGTGAGCAGGTTAGTGTGAACGAACCAGGGTCTTCTTGCTTTGTCGTTATCAAGGAATTGCATTCGTTAGGTGGTTCCACCACTTCTTTAGTTACTTCTTCCTTCATGGATTTCGCAAAAACCTCAGGGTATTTTTCCATAATTTCCTTCTTGACTCTGGAAGGGAAAGGTAACCTTGGAACCTATGGTGGTGGAATGAGGGGTGTGTCATTCTGTTGTGATACATATGATTGCTTAGCAAGAGATGGTTCCGTGATCACTTATGGTGGAGTTTTCAATGGCTTCTGTGAATCAGTTATTTCAGGTTCTTCTTCTTCAGTTTCGTTTAAATACGAACCCCCCCCCCCAACTACATCCACAATGTCTTCAATGGAAGTTGGACTAGGGTTAGAAGACGTCTTGTCAAGATAGACGGCATTGATGTTTACGTAATCCTTTTGGTTCTGCACAAATTTTCCTGGTAGATGACCATTCGCAGAAGTTGAAGATGATACGGTTTTTACTTTAAGAATGGTGACCCTGGAGGTGAGATTGTCTATCTTTGAGTAGATTGCACCGAAGGATGTATCCATCTTGTGTTGGAGTTCACCGGACTTCTTTGATGTCTCCATTGCATAAGCCGCCTGTCCTTGTAGAAGTTGCTGTAACGTAGCTTCTATGTATAAGGGTTGAGCAGGAGGTTGATTAGATGAGAAACCAGGAGGTACACTAGTAAGTTGTTGTTGTTGTGGTTGTTGAAAACAATTATGTTGTTGCTGCTTTGGGTAGTAACCTCTGTTCTGGTTGAAGTTGTTGAAGGGTTGAGAGTTATTTTGCTGTTAAGTGGGTACACTTGGTCTTGAGGATTAGCAACGTTGTTGAGAGTTCTTCTGCTTCGGTAAGAAAGACCAGGGTTGTTAGAATTGTTGAAGTATCCTTTGTTGTAACCCCCTTGGTATTGCACATAGCACATTTCTTCTTGTTGTTGAGCTTCGGCAGCTTGAATCTGGAGTTGTACTTCATCAGAGATGAAGTGAACTTGATGTTGTTGACCCAGGAGTAACATGTCCAACTTCCCATTCAGTGCCTTGATCTCCTTCTTTGTGTTGTCATCATAAGTAGAACCACCTCTAGGTGTTCTATCGTAGTCCTCACTATAAATCCCATCAGATTTGGAAAGGTTCTCAACCAACTCCCATCCGTCATCAACGCTCTTGTTGAGGAAGTTCCCATTACTTGCAGTATCCAACAGCATTCTAATCTTAGGCAAGGCACCTCTGTAGAGTGTACAGGCGTAGCTTGAAAGCGTCTTCATTCACACCGATTATCTTCGTGAGACTACAGAACTGGCCGAACTCATCAAGGTGATCAAGTGGATCTTCCATAGGTAGTCCATTGTACCTGTTGCCCTAGACCATAGCCATGAGACTATGCTTGATCTTGAAGATGTTGTTCTGGACTGCTAGTGGATTGATTCTATGTCTGATTGTGTGAGTGTTGGGGTTGTCACCAGCACCAATAGTGTTCTGGTTGTCTCTGTCAACGTTGTCTGCCATTTGTAAGTTTAACCTTCTCAAGTGTTCCGCACGTTCGTGTTCACGTCTTGCCCAAGAGTGTTCTCGTTTAAGAGCTCTGATGTCATCAACGAGTAGAAGCAAGTCAGTTGGTCCTTTGCTCCTCAGGTTCATACACTGCTAAGCTGGTACCTGAATAAAAAAGCAAACAGAGGTAGACTGGTAAGTAAAAATGTAAAAGAAAAGCTTGATCTGAAAAGATCCAAAATCCAGAATGTAGTAACAAATCCCAAATGGCAACGGCGCCAAATTGATAGTAGGATTTTTAGTTCCTACTGAGTATCAATTACCCATCATTGTAGTATAGATGGATTGTCAATCCATAATGGGAATGTACTAAACAATCTGGATGCAATGGATGCTTAAAAGTCAAGTTAAGTGTTAAAAGGGGTTGTTGCTAAAAGGTCCTAAGTGCAATGAACATAAAATGCATAAAGGCGGAAAGAAACATAAAACACATGAATGTAAAAACAGAGTAAAAGCAAAGGGGGTGAAAGATGTAAGCAATGTAAAGCAGTTCCTGAGGACAAAGGGTAATTGACTAAGGATCCATCATGGGCTACCTAAGCACCTAACATACCTCATTCAATGAGCTAAACCCTAGACAGTAGCAACATATGCAATCAATTCCAATTCCTTGGCAATCAATCTCAAGCAAAGCAGTCACAAACTCAACTGCCGTCATAGACGGTGACTACCTAGCACGCATTAACAACAACTACTCTAGTCAATAAGCTTCCCAAACATCTAATTCCTTAGAAGGAGAAATCACCTAGGTCTGGACACCTTCAATGACTCACCTTCCGGTGTTGAAGGGCCTATAGGTGGGTTTTCAGTCCCTTTCGGGTAGAAATACAATTAGTATTACGAACAGGTGAAACATAAGGGATCCAAGATCAAACAACTTAGGTACTAAGGTAAACCCAGAACATCAACCCTAGTCTACCCTCATCCTCAGGAACTTAGTGAACTACTCACTACTCATGGGAGTAGAAGCAGAGGAAACAGAAAACATAACTTCAAAGGTAAACATGCAGATCTAAGAAGAACAGATAAACAAGAGCAAGAACACAAAATATGAATGTATTGTTTTGTTGTTGTCAAACTATAATCAATAAACTAATCCGAAGAGTTAGAAAAGTCATATGCTTTGAAAGAAAAAGGGAAGAATTAGAAAAGTCATATGCTTCGAAAGACAAAGGGGTGGCATCAAAGGTTCTGTCTCGGCACTATATATATATTAACGGTGGCAAGTTTGCTTGTCTATGAAATTTACCAAATGCTATCTTGGTTTTTTTTTGTTCAAACAGCTTTCATTCATAACATTATATCTAAGTTATGTTCAGGACAAAGGAATAAAGAGCATGCTTTGCCAATGCATCTGCTTCTTCATTTGAAGATCTAGGAATAAATTTTATAATGAAATGGGAAAACATTAAGGATAAAGCTTTTATATCCTCCATTGCTCCAAAAAGCTCTGCAATTATGTCTTTTGTTGTAAAAGCTTTTACTAAAACCTGAGAATCAGTCTCGATGAGCAGTCTTTTAATACCAAGTGAAATAGCATGTTCCAAAGCTTCTCGGATAGCAAGACATTCAGACATCACTTTTGACAATTGTACAAGTTCTTTGCTTGGTAAACTTAGAATTGCAGCTAAACCCGCCAAATTGGATTTTGCACACCAAGATGCATCTGTTTGACAGAGTGAATTGGTGTGCATCGGCTGAGCATCTTGCCATTCTTTTGCATTCACTATAGCTTTCTCGATCGTTTCCACTTCCGAAAAAAAACTCTGTTTGAAGATCCAAGCATTCCGAGCTAACCAGAGAGACCATATAATCCAAGCTGCGATATTAGTGCATGAGATACTTGTAGGGGCGGGACACTAATTAGCTTAACTAGCTCCGTCCAGCTTGTAGTAAAAGAGCTTCCTGATAAGAGCTGCGCGAAGTTCCCTACAAGAGCTAAATCCCAAACTTTTTTAGCGTAAACGCAGTCAATAAAAACTTGTCGTATTGATTTTGGTAAGCCACAAACCAAACACACTGGACTTTGAATAATATAACGAGCCTAGAGACATTCTGCTACTGGTAAGGCATTGTGATTTGCTTTCCAGCATAACAATTTTATTTCATTTGGAAATTTTGAATTTCCAAATCTTTGAATTCCAACCAAAAAATTGATGGGACCATCATTAAGAAACTTCACTTTGATAATGGCCACGTAATATCCAATGTTTGTAGTGTATTTACCATTTGAAGAGCTAGGCCAAACAAGTGCATCTTCCACACAAAATTTATTTGGTTTTAAACATAATATTTCTTTTTCCCATTCTGGGAGGTACTCTGTGATTTTCCCTTGATCACATTCAATAGAAATTTGCCTTAACAACTCTGAAACCAACATAATTGTCTCTGATTTGTTAGTTTGACCTATTGGTCTCTTTTACGATGAATGATCTAGGCAGTAGTCTTCCCAGAGTTTAATTTTCTTTCCATTTCCTAGTGCCCAGCCCAGATTTTACTTTAAAAGATCACGTCCTATAAGAATGCTCCGCCATCCATGAGACGAATTTGAAGGCGCTGTACAATCCAAAAAAGAAACTCCTTGATAGTATTTCCCTTGTAAAGTTCGTGCAATTAGACAATGAGTATCCTTTAAAAGGCACCAACTTAATTTGGCAAGCATGGCATCATTGAAAAACGAAATGTCTTTGAAGTCGAGTCCTCCTAGTCCTTTTGATCTTATCATCTTATGCCAAGATATCCAAGCCATTTTTTCATTATTTTTTTGAGTCCCACCAAAACCGTGTAAGGGCCGACTTAATTCGATTGCAAAGAGATAAAAGTAGTTTGAAACAAGACATTGCAAATGTTGGCATTACGGAGAGAACACTCTTCAAAAGAATCCTTTTCCTCGCCAAAGATAGAAACTTTGAAGACCAAGATAGAGCTTTTTGGCGGATTCTATCCACTATACTTGTGAAGAGATCTTTCTTTCTTCTTCCGAAAAATCAAGTAAACCAAGGTATTTTCCAATCCCTCCTTCTTTTTCTATTTGAAGATCTCTTTTCACTCTATCTTTTAGAGTTGAATGGGCTTTCCTTAAGAAGAAAATAACAAATTTTTGGTAATTTATTATTTGCCTGGATGCTTTCGAATATTGACTTATGATGTTCTTAAGTACCTCAACACTTTTCTTGTTCGTCCAACAAAAAAACATTGTATCATCCGCGAATAATAGATGATTTATACGCGGGTCATTCCGAGCGACTTTGACCCCTTTTACTTCACTTTTTCCACAAGATTTTTCGCAAAGTCCCGAAAGCACCTCACTACAAAGAATAAAAAGGTATGGAGAAATAGGATCACCTTGTCGCAATCCTCTTTTTGGGGAGACTCTTTCTTTAACCGAACCATTTAGAAGAAAGGAGTAAGATACCGTCGAGATGCATTGGAAAATCCATTGTATCCATTTTTCATGGAAACCCTACCATTATGAAATCCCATTCCACTCTATCGTAAGCCTTACTCATATCCGTCTTTACGGCCATTGAGCAATATTTTCACGCTTTTGATTTTTTGAGGAAATGAAGAATATCATGTGTAATTAACACATTATCCGAAATAGATCTCTCATTAACAAATGCTAAATGATTACCAGTGATTGTTGAATTTAGAAGAGTTTCGAGCCTTCTTGATAACATCTTTGATATGATCTTATAGTAGACGTTAGACAATGCAATGGGTCTATAATCGGATACTCTTCGTGGTCCATAAGTCTTTGGTATTAGCCTTAGGTGCGTTTCATTTATTGAAGCTGGTAATACTCCCGAAGATAGGAAATATTGAATCTCTGTAGTAATTTTATCGCCCATAACATCCCAATTCTCTAGAAAAAAGGAGGCCGAGAAACCATATGGACCGGGAACTTTATCTTGGTGGATAGAGAAAAGGGCTTCCCTTACTTCTATTTGAGATGCCTCACGTATGAGAATGGCATTATATGCCTCTGTAATCTTTGGGGAAAAGGCTTTCTTAACTATCTCTTCACTGCATCCATTAGCAGAATTAAACAGATTGGTAAATTAGCTCATTATCATTCTTGTAATTTATTCCTCTTTGTAATGAGCTTGGACTTCCTCATCTTCCATTACCGTGAGATTATTAACAGCACGTCTTCCATTCATTGAGGCATGAAAATAGCCCGAATTGCGATCTCCTAAGCTTAATCATAAGATGCGGCTCCTCTGCCGCCAATAAGCTTCCTCTGCTTTATATGCCACTCTTAATTCTTCATTAATTCTTAACAGATTTGCTTGTGTACATGTTGACCTTTCCATGGCTTCATTAAGCTCAAAGCGTTTTTCATCAATCACTATCATGTTATTTCGTCTTTGTTCTTTATATCAATGAATGATCAGCCATTCTTGAGGAAGCAATACGATGCGTAATAGGTGGAGATCTAGTTGATGACCAAATTGGATCGATAATAGATTTCAGTTCATGATTAGAATATAAGGTTTTATCAAATCGAAACAGCCTTTTTCCTCTTATTTTGGTTGCATCAAAGTGTGTAATTAAGGGCTTGTGATTCGACCCTTCAAAATGATGATATTCACATCTACTAAACGGATAATCTTTGAACCAACAACTGCTTGCCATAGCTCTATCAAGACGACAACGAATCACTTGATTGTTCTGTGTGCCTCACCATGATAGAGGATTTACGGAGTGTTTTAGATCGAAATGATCACATTCCGATACAAAAGTTCATAAATCTGAGAACGTCCCTTCCGGTATCTCGGTTCCTCCTTCTTTTTCTAAATTGTTGATTATATCATTAAAATCTCCAGTAATAAACCAGGGATCTTTTCTTTGTTTCGCTTTATCTATGAAATTTTGCCAAAAAGCTCTTCTGATAGCTTTATCTGTATCTCCATATATAAAAGAAGCATAACACATTTTTCCTTCATTAGATAAACGTGTTTAAATACAATTATTTCCATCTTGAAGGATTTCGACATCTATAAATGATTTCTAAAGGAAAAATCTCTGCTAGCTACACGAACTATGAAATAATATGTGAGAACACATCCAACGTATCAAAATATCCATAAAACACCACAAAGTTATGTTTATACATGACTACACATGCCAAGTAAAAATTTTATGTCGTAAACTACAATTCCGTCTAATAGTATCAGAAACCGTCAATTTGGGGTTAAACTGTAATAATAATAAAAAATACTAGCTACACGAAGTATGACCTAATATGCGAGAACATATCCAAAGTATTAAAATATGCATAAAACACCACAAAGTAATGTTTATACATGACTACACATGCCAAGTAACTAACTTTATGTCGTAAACTACAATTCCATCTAATTGTAACAAAAATCGTCAATTTGGGGTTAAACTGTAAATATAAAAAAATCCAATTTTCTTTAAATTCGATCCAGTTTAAGGATTAGTTGAGCCGACCAAGATCAAATGAATTGGCCTAAACCCGATCAAAAGCACCACTTCCCATATATGAAACTTTCCAAAATGATGGCAATTCACCACCACTTTTACGGATTCACCGCCATAAAAATGAAACCATAAGAAGCAACGGAAAAAATTAGTTACAGAACGCATGTATCTCTCTCAGTCAAATTATCAATCACTTAGTGTGCTAAAACTTACAAAAGATTTTCCCCCAAAAAAAGTACCAACAAGATATACAATCGACCTAATATGGTTATTAACAACCTCACACATTTATAAATCAAACATTAATGAACAATAACAAGATATATGTTGATAAACTCGTACCCAATTCAAAAGTGAAGAAAAAATTCAGAGAGATGGATACCTTATAGTGAATCTTTTAGCTTGTATCCAACTATGGAATATCTCATAGTCTCCTAATTGTAAAATGGGTTTGATTTTTTTAATTACATTTTGACCCCCAAATTGACGGTTTCAATTAAGATTAGATGGAATTGTAATTTACGACATAAAACTAGTTACTTGGCATGTGTAGTCATGTATAAACATTACTTGTGGTGTTTTATGCATATTTTGATACTTTGGATGTATTCTCGTATATTAAGTCATATTTCGTGTAGCTAGCAAATATTTTTCCTTTTTTAGTTACAGTTTAACCCCAAGTTGACGGTTTCCGTTACTATTAGACGGAATTGTAGTTTACGACATAATATTAGTTTCTTGGCATGTGTAGTCATATATAAACATTACTTTGTGGTGTTTTATGCATATTTTGATACTTCGGATGTGTTCTCGCATATTAGGTCATACTTCGTGTAGCTAGCAAAGATTTTTCCATTTCTAAAATAAATCAAGACCTCCACTTACATGTCCTTGAGGCGGAAACAGAGCATTGTGCGAGTATCCAAGACCATCGAATTTTTTCCAAAACAAAAGAGTCAGAGTTCTTCATCTCCGAGATGAAAAAAATGTAATGAGATAATACTTTTGAAATCTCCTTGAATCTTAGAACTGTCATGAGATTCCCCAACCCTTAACAGTTTCATGCCACTATTTTTAAGGAACTAGATTTGATGGATTTTGAAAATCTATTTTTCGCTTTGATATAGCCGGAACAATAGCAGATGGCCGGATTGAAGGAGATGTCATAGTCGAGGATGTGGCTACTCTTGAGGCTGCCCTAGTCTTATAGTTTCTCCTTGGTGATATCTTAATCTGAGGTACCTTTCTTTACTTTGAAGCGGATCCTGAAATTGACCTAGAGTGGTTTATCATTACTGAGAGGAGGTCTACCAAGCCTTTTCTTTACTGATATACGCTGAGAAGGGCTATTTATCAAAGCTTGTATTGTTAGACATATATGCAATTGATATAATTGATTCTCAATTAATTGTGATTAGTCTTATTATAGGAAGTCTGTAAGTATATATATACCCTCTGTAAACTCTTTTATTATTGAATAATATACCCTTCTATATGGTATCAGAGCAGGTTTAAACAAACCTAATTTCTTTTCTTTTCTCTCCTCATCTGCGCCTCCGATCACTAAACATGTCTACTTCTGACAATACTACTTCCACTATTCCCAATCCGACAGATCCAACCTCTACGCTTCTGTCTATTAACATGTTCTACATCACAAAACTCACAACGACCAACTACCTCACCTGGACTATGTAAGTGCATCTTTTTCTTGGTGGTAATATGTTGCTCTATTTCATTGACGTTGAGCCTCAAAGTCAACCAGCAACTCTTTTTACCAATGGTGTCTCTGCTCCAAACCCTCGTTATGAAACGTGGATCAGACAAGACCAACTCGTTTTCACAACCTTACTTGGCTCAATCACCACCCCTCTGCAATTGCTTTTGGTTAGTGCAACTTCCACAAGTCAAGCGTGGTCCATAGTTGGTCGAATCTATTCCCAAATCTCTAGAGGACACATTAAGAACCTCAAAGATCAGTTGAAGCGAGTCACAAAGGGCACCAAAAGAATTGACGAGTATATGCAACTTGTCAAAACCAAATCTGACCAACTGGCTCTTCTTGGCAAGCCAGTAGACCACTAAGACTTGATTGAATACGTTCTTCAAGGTCTTCCTGATGATTTTCGTGCACTCTGTGATGCCACCGCTCATCGGGAAACTCCAATTTTCTTTGAAGAAATTCCTGAGAAGTTACTGAATGGAGAAGCATATGTTATCTGTCAATCCCCTGTTTCTGATTTTAGTCCAGTCTCTGCTAATGTTGTTAACTCGCGTCATCGTTTCAACACCAACAACTGGCGTCCCACCTCTCATCAATCTGTCAACAATCGCTCTTCTCAAGATCCCAGATTTGTCAATCCACGGAACCAGGATCATCGAAACTCAGAAACCAGGTACACACGACCCTATCTTGGAAAATGTCAGGCGTGTGGCATCAAAGGGCACACAGCCAATCGTTGTCAACAGTTTCAGATTGTACCTTCTCCAGTGGCTCATTCACAGCCACAAGCTCACAAAGCGACTCAAGGCAGGAATCATGAAACGCCCTCTTGACTGTTAGATAGTGGTGCCTCGCACCACATTACTTTGGACCTCCACAATTTGTCTCTCCATAGTCAATACACTGGTTTTGATGATGTTGTCATTGGTGATGGTCGTGGCTTGCGTATCTACAATACTGGTTCACTCACATGAATCATACAAATGTTCTTCTTGTGCCTAACATTGATAAACATCTTATCTTTGTTTACAAGCTTTATGTTGAATATAACGTCTCTGTGACTTTTGATCCGTATGCTTTTCAGGTGAAGGATCTTCGATCGGGGGATAAGTTCACAACATGCAAAGCTAGGAATGGAGTCTATGAGTGGCCTTATCATGTTCATGTTTAAGCTTTCTCTGCTTTTTCATCTTTTACTGCTGTCAAAACATCTTTTTTAGATTGGAATTCTCGTTTGGGACATCCCCACTTTGAACTTCTTAATAAAATCATTTCCAATTTTCAATTACCCTTCTTATAATCTTGTTGGTTGTATGTGGGTATTTTGCATCCAGCGACTTCAACAAGGCCAAATAGATCGCTACAAAGCACGAATTGTAGCAAAAGGATTTCACCAACGTCCAGGCATTGACTACTTCAAAACTTTCAGTCCCGTCATTAAACCAGCCTCCATTCGTCTAGTACTCAGTCTTGCTATTTCCTAGAACTGGCCACTGCGTCAATTAGACGTAAACAATGCTTTTCTTCAAGGCAACCTCACTGAAGATGTATACATGCTGCAGCCTCCTGGATTTTTTTCGAAAGATCATCCTAATTATGTTTGCAAGCTCAAGAAATCCATTCATTGTCTTAAACAAGCCCCAAGAGCCTGGTTAACTGAGCTCAAACAGTTTATGCTCCAATCTAGTTTTGTTAATGCTCTTGGAGATGCCTCACTCTTTGTTCTACAATCTGGTCAACTGGTTCTATTCCTCCTAGTTTACGTTGATGACATTGTGATTATTGGCAATAGCCATACTCACATAGAGAAATTTCTCATCACTCTGGCCACACGATTTTCTCTTAAAGACATGGGTTCCTTAAGCTACTTTCTAGGCGTTGAAGTTATACGCTCAAAGAAGGGACTAAAGCTTACTCAAACCAAGTACATCAATGATCTCTTATCATGCTTTGGAATGCGTGATGTTAAACCTATCACTACCCCAATGGCAGACAAACCAATTATCACCAAATTAGATGTTTATCACTTAGACACACCCACTGAATATCGAATGCTCATGGGGTGTCTTCAATATCTTCTCTTCACTAGGCCAAAGGTCGTTTATGTAGTAAACTAACTTTCACAGTTTATGCAATGTCCAACCACTGAACATTGGACAGCGGCTAAGCGAGTCCTACGTTATCTCTCTGGTTCCCGAAATAGAGGGCTTTGGTTCTCAGCTAATAATCCTCTCACTCTTCACGCATACTCAGATGTGGACTGGGCAAGGAACAAGGATGATTATTCATCCACATGAGCTTACCTAGTATATCTTGGTCAACACATCATATCCTGGTCATCTAAGAAGAAAACTACCATCGCACAGTCCTCAACCGAGGCAGCGTACAAATCAGTTAGAAATATAGCAAAAGAGGTCCAGTGGATTCATGCATTACTTCTTGAACTCGGTCTCCGGTTACAGGAACAACCTGTCATCTACTGTGACAATGTCGACGCAACATATCTTTGTGCCAATCCATTATTTCACTCTCAGATGAAGCATGTTGGAGTTGATTTTCATTACTTCTTAGCTTAGTTTAATATGGCGATCTTCGTGTCACTCATGTACACTCCTCTGATCAACTCGCAGATGGCTTGACAAAGCCCCTTCCTCGCGCCAAATTTCAATACTTGTTTCACAAGATTGGACTAAGTTAACTTTCTCCATATTGAGGAGGCATGTTAGACATATATACAATTGATATAATTGATTCTCAATTGATTGTAATTAGTCTTATTATAGGAAGTCTGTAAAGTATATATATACCCTCTATTATTATTGAATAATATACCCTTCTATATGTATTTCCTGTAATTTTGGTATACTCTCCAGATTCCTCGGGGAAGATACGAGAGACTCTGCCGAATTAGCATTAACTTTTGTCAAAGCCACTCTTGTGGCAGCCTCTTCGAATTGACCATTTTCTTCAACTTGTCTTACTCTTACTTTTCTTGCAGTGCTTTCGGTGGGATCTCCGCAAGAGGTATATTGATCCATAACCTCTATAACAGCTTCCATTGCTTCTCTTAGATCAGGCTGAGATACAATAGTTGGTAAAATTTTCTCTGGCTCTTTTAAAGGAGTGTAATGACCTTCCCTTTGCCGATCAATAAAGTGTGGTGGAGTATGATGTGAGCGAGGTAAACTAATTCTATCATGATGTGAAGGAACATTATGTTTTGAAGTTTTGTTTGACAAAGATACAGATGAGTACAGCCTCCCAGTCTCAATCCATTTTTCCTTCTGATTTCGGTTATAGGGTTGATAGCAGTGGTTTTCAGCTTTGAATCTTTTTCGGTATCCATCTTCATATTCTCGATGATTTGAGTACTTCGCTTGTGGCCTGTTTTATTCTTGGGAGTAATTCCTTGAGCAGGTTCTACTATCAGTAATTGTATCAGCCTTGTAATTTTTATGATGGTAAACTTCTGATGACAAGTCTCTGCGTATTGGAGTAAGTGACTCACAATTTTGAAGAAAGGGATCATGATCATTATTTCCAGATGGATTTCTCCTGAACTCTGATACTTGGATTTCGGATGATATCTTGGATGTATTCTTCTCAGATACAATTATACTTGGGCAGGCAATAGCCTCATGATCCAATCTAAAACACGCCAAGCAATGCTTTTCAAGTTTTTCGTAAACTAGAGATACTCTTCTTTCCTCACCTAAAGCAAATTCAACGATAGAGCTCATCATCAATGGGAGTAACCCATTAACATGGACCTTTATTTTTGCCATGGTGTCAGATATTTCTATTGATTCAACCCAACTTATATCATGTCCAAGATTGCGAAGTAAATTCTCAGCCTAATGTTGAATAGGCAGACCTTGTTCCTTAATCCAAAAAGGAATTAAGGATGGGAAAGATGGAGACATGCTAGGTTCCCACTTTTATAGGATGAGCATCCATCTACCAAAATGAAAGGGCCTATTATCGAGTAAAAATTAAAGATCTTTTTATGATCCAAACTTAAAGAGGAAGCACCCATTACCAAGATCTGCTCCAATTGGTTTTGAATCTGTTTTCCATAACTCTTCCATGTAGGGGATGAGATTTCAAATTCTTTGAGCTTTAGGGTTTGTAACTCTTCCCATTAGGGTGAAAGCATGTTTCTTTATTAGCTTAGAATTATCTTCATCTGGTAAATTAACTCTACCAGACCTTGGAGGTTGATATGTCTCTGCAATACTCTTTCCCTTCTCTGCATAAGAAAATTTCTTGGACGAACGATGCAAAGATTGAAGCTCACACTCGAAGAGGGTGAAGAGGATGATAAAAGAGAGATTTTTTATTTCTTTTCAACTTAGTACAAAGAGTGTAATTTGGCAGCTTATATAGCTCAATACATTGATGTAATTTTAACCTAATTTCTTAACCTAAGTGCCTCCTCTTCTTCATCACACTTTGTTAATGCTTCAAATCTGTTTTGCACACAAATTACAGCTTTTTTTCCTGCATTTTTGTCTTGTTCACATCTCATACTTTCTCTCCTTTTTACTTTTTCTTCTCCTCTGTTTTTCATTCTGTTTTGTGCTTTTGACCGTTGCAAAATATCAGTGGGCTTGGTGGGCTTCTCTTCCATTTGTTTCTGCTTGGGCTCGAGCTCATTTCGAGCATG